>PVHP010019120.1:0-32255 GCA_004024765.1 Zapus hudsonius
AAAAAATATTAAAAGTTACAAAATTCTGAAAATATAGCATCAAGCCCTGTATTCAATAGATGAGTAAATAATTAAATACCACATGTAAAAATGACATGTATTGCATTTTTATGTTTACTCTAGGCTACAAGATAAAATTTATCAAATGCGTTGACCTTGAGCATCTGCTGTGCCCTAATCCCTTAGAGTTGACAAAGGCAACTTCCTCTTTTACAGGCTCAAACTCAAAGAATTATGGAATGGTAAACCAAGTCTAAGTGACTGGTAATGTACGTGTGGGTGCTTTGCTGAGAAGAATAATAGCATGTGTGTGTGAACACATGTGTTGGGGTCAGTTTACAATGTCGACCACGAGAAAGGGCATCAGAGGTGATGGAATGCAGGCATTTGTTTGTGAATTCTAGTCCTGAAAATGGACTTTCTGGGTGGGTTAAGAAAGAACTAGATGCAAGAAATAATGTTAGGATAAGAGGTGCAGGTTAAATCATGGATTTTGAGCTTTCTCCCAAGATTGTTTCAAATTAGTGAGGTTTTTTTCTCTGTATACTGATAAATAAAGTTTTTCCTTATTTATTGTAAATAATTAGATACATTGCATGAGTAACTCTTATTGTGGTATTCCCATTTCCCTCCTCCCTGTTCCCACCCCACTCAGGGACTTCCTATGTGGGCTTGCTGGACCAGTTCATGGGATAGGAGGATATGGATCTTACCAGAGGTAGCCAGATTTTTTTTTCCTCTCTCTCCCCCACCATGGCTCTCACCTTCTTTTCAGATCCCTGAGTCATGGTGGGTGAGTTTTAGGCCTGTTGTACTGTTGAGGTCTTAAGAATCTCTGGATTTCTGCTTTAGATTGTGTTGGGTATCCTCAGTGTCTGTCTCCATTATCCTCTCTTGAGGTTTTATTTTAAATATCTTTAAAAGAACTCAGAGAGCTAACAATGATTTGGAAATAATTAATTGTGCCTCCTTATATGAAATTTAAATAGATTTAAAAATAAAAGTATATAAAATATGAGTCCCAGCAAAACATTCAATGCTAAAATGAAGATAGAACAGTTTAGAAGTGTCATGTAAATGTTGGCAGAAAGCAGGGGACACTGCTATATGACAGTGTACAGCATGACAAGATGTATACACCTGTGCATAGTGGTACTCAACCTAGGCAGGTACTCAAGGGCTCTCTGATTGGCTAAGAGATCAGCTCAGTGGCATCAAACCCTTAGCTGGAACCGGGATCCAAGGCAAATTCCAATAGAGACCAAGAATCTGAACTTCAAGGGGAAGCTTCCATTAACCGTGGGCCTAAAGAGAGGCTACACCTACTATAATCTCACCAAATTAACAATGCTTGTCTCATTTACCCTAATAAAAAATTAAAATAAAAAGGAGTGTCAGATAAATGCAAGTCAGAGATTGCTTCCAAATGAAAATAAGAGAGGGGAGACCATGCATTGTGAGAACTTGCAATGTGAGAACAGCAAATCTAAGAGAGAAAATAGACTGACTTATTAGGTAGAGACAAAAGTCTTCTTCTAAAGATGAAGCATTTGCTATGATTCCTAAAATTAAGCAAGAAAGATTAGCTGCAAGCAGCTGCTCCATCTAGTCTAAGTAGCACCGATGCTAAGAGACGATGACCAATCCCCCTTCTACTTTTCCCTCTATCCCAAGTCTTAGCTGTTCCTCCATTAACACTACCACTGGTGATGTTGGGGACTGACAAGCTTTTCTGTTCTTCATCCGTTAAGAGAAGGGGCTGGGGAGATAAGACAGTTTTAAAAATTTCAACAAAATATTAAAAATGAATGTGAATATTTCATTTTTGATTCACCTCCCTAATTGACTTCTACAGCTATCTCTATCCCTTCTAAGAGCTTAAAACCTAGGAGTACCCTGTCAAAAGCCTCTTTTCCTGCTGGGTCTAACTAAGGTGGAAGCGAGGCATGCAGGAGACACTGAGAGAGGAAGATGGATTGAAAGGTGTCAGGATGTCAGCTGTAGTGCAATCCTGGCAGCTCCCCAACTGCCAGTTGTAGGAACACTTTCTGAACCGCCTTCACTCACAGGCTTTCCTTCGAATTGATGATTTTAAAAAGGGATTTTCACTTACTCCTCCTCCCACACCCATTTCTAGCTTCTTTCCTTCATCCTTTGAAACTCTTTTATCACTTTATTATTTTTAATTTAATTCTTCCTTTTCTCATTTATTAAATAGCTTTTGTTGTGTGTGGTAGGAACCCACTTAAACTCGTTAGCCCCAGTTTACATTAGAGTAACAAGAGGAGAGCTGGATTTTAGTCATTACACCTCTGCCTTATCCAACACAAAATGAGAATCACTGAATCATCGAGGTGGAGAAACTGTACGCCTCTGTGTGTGTGTGTGTGTGTGTGTGTGTGTGTGTGTGTGTGTGTGTGTGTGTTTCTTCTAGCCTTACTAATTTTAACAAGCATTTAGGAGAGTCTATGATAGGAGAAGAGTGGTTTTCAAAATGTGGTCCTCAGAGACCAGCTCAAACAGCATCCCCTGTAAACTTGCTAGACAGACATTCAAATCCTTTCCCGCTGCATCAGAGAACTAGGCAACAAAGGCCAGATTTCTGGGCTTGTCTAGTATTGTGTGTGTGCTTGAGTGCGGGTATGCCCATGCCATAGCATACATGTGGAGATCAGAGGACCCACCTTCCACATCATTTGAGGCACTGTCTCCTTCTTTGTCCCCATGTTCACTAGGATACTTGGCCCATGAGCTTCTGGGAAATTCTTGTGTCTCTGCCTTCATCCCTCCTATGAGCGCTGAGATTCCAAATGCTTCCCACTATCACCTCCAGCTTCACACTTATGTGGCAAGTGCTTCATCCAAAGAGCTATCTTCCCAGCCCCAGACTTTTGAGTTTTAGGAGCTTTTCATATCATTATGATGTACATGCTGAGATTTGAGAATGTGTGTACTAACCACTGATACCCTCATTTTCTAAATCTTCTTCCTGGGGCATCAGTCACTTGGTTATGGCTCCCTTAGCCTTCTGAATTGCATCCTGGCTTAGAGACGGACCAGTGATGGTCATATACATCAACGACTGAGAAGCACATTTCTAAAAATGTATTCAAAGTTCAGTGTACTTGCCAAGTAGCTGGCTTTTATGACCTTAATAATCAATGATGTAATTATTCATTTCTCAAAAGATGAACCCATTTATTCTTTTAGCTATTATAAGATAAAGTATATTTTCCTATGTGGTACCTTTTATTTCTGTTCTAATGGTATTTTCTTATCCTCTAAGAAAGTGAGGAAATGAAAGTCCAAATTTCTAATGTCCCCCTTAGTTGCAATCTCTGAGGCTTGTTGGAACCTTGGAACAAAAATGGATTCTTTGCCTATTTCCCACAGAGGAAGGGCTATCTGGAGGTAAGAAACGAAGAGAAAAGAAACTCTTTTTGACTACCACTAAGAGGCAGCAATATGTGTATTTGTTTGTGTATACACATTTAAGTGGTGTATTATGATCCCCATCCGGCCAAGTTCATGACCCCTCAGGTCAGTCCTGTTATGTGGATGCCCAGGTTGTGTCTGCAACAGAGAGAGCTCTGTTGCTTCTTACAATTATTGTAAAGCTATGAGAGGCATTGTAATGGCAAGAGATCACAAACCCACCTGCAGGAGCACCTGTTTTCCTACCCTTCAAGTTTATTGCAATTTCAGTTTCATTTAACTCAGATAAGATTGGGCCCTTGAAAAGCAGGGCCTTCACCTACTTGTTATCTGAGCCGAATTCCTCATGGGGGGGGGGTTAGGAGAGAATGGAGGAGAGGATTTTCAGAAGATCTGTATTTGTAGCAGGCAAGAAGAGCATTTTCAGAGGTGAAGGGAGCATGCTCAAAAATAATTGAGAGCATGTGTGAATTCGATTACAGCACACATGCAAATCAACTCTGTTTGATGCAGAAGTGTCATTGAATCTTAGGAAGCCAAGTCTAAAATAAAGAGGGTAAAATTAAGAAAGGAGAAAGCTCTCTGCGACTTTGTTAGATTCTTCATCTTAGTTTGGCCAGTCTGTTCCAAACTTCTTAGTAACTGGAGTTAAAGCTTGGTGTGCTAGTCAGCCTCATTGTGGCCATGGAGGTCTGGTGAGAAAATCCAAATCTAAGTTTGTAAAATGGCACTGTTTGTTGCCAACCAGCTATGGCTCTAATGACCACTGACCCATGGAATCAAAGGATGGCTGCCACAAAAGTGCTCCCGAAGCTGCACTGGGTGACCTTTGCAGGTACGAAAAACCTAATAGGTTCCAGTGCAATTTTGGCCATGATATGGTCCTCACTGTGACTGGATTAACTTCACGCTTCAGAAAAGTAGTTGCAATGTTATCAATGAAAATTGTGTCCATTGCCATGCAATTTCTAGGACTACGTGACGATTTCTATATAATAACATGCATATTCCTTTTCTTGGTAACACCTAAAGCTTACAATAAGGACAGTTTAAAATATGTTAGTCCACAGTCTGATGACCAAATATTAGTTCCAATCCCACCTAAATAGTTTTCATGTTAATAATACAATCATTCAGATATTATTTGTTTAAAAGTTCTCTGAAATAAACCAAGCATCATTCTCTAAAATCCAATAGGTACCTTGGTAATAAAGATATACACAGAAATGAGATTTATAAGATTTTTGAATTTAATAAACTGAAATTAGACATTTATAAGTGTGATGCATATGCTTTTGATGAGAATTTTGTGTACTGACCATCTAAGTCTCTCTTCAGTAAGATATGTCATGGTTTGATCCAGGTGTCCCCCACAAACAAATATATGTGTTCTAAATGATCGATCCTCAGCTAATGGCAGTTTGGGTTTTACAACCTCGCTGGAGCTGTGTTGTTGGGGGCGGACTTATGGGGTTATAAGCCAGCTTCCCCTTGCCAGTATTTGGCACACCTTCCTGCCGCTATTTTCAGAGCTGTGGCGGAGGTGATGTCCAGCCCTCTGCTCATGCCATCGTTTTCCCTGCCTGGATGGAGTCTCCCCTCGAGTCCGTAAGCCAAATAAACCCATTCCTCCACTAGCCGCTTTTGCTTGGGTTCTTTCTGAGCAGCAACTAGAAAGCTGACTGCAACAATATGAATAATAAAATAAACATTTTTCATAAATCCTTCCATAACTAGTATTTGAATAGTAATAAAACTGAACAGAACAAATATTGTGGAAGTGACTCCAATGCAATCTTTTCTAAGGGGATTAATACACCTGCACTATTTGTATCGATGGCCTGAAATGCCTTTTCTTTTCCTTATTTATAACCGAATTCCTGTTCTCCTTCTGAGACCCAACTCAAATGATGCCTCTGGAGCCTGCCTTCATCTCTGTTTCCTAGAGATCAAGCCACATCAATTTGGAATCCCAATGTATCAGGGACGCTGATTTGGTGAGCACTTAGTCAACATGGTGAAGGAGAGAGGAGGAAAGGAAGGAGATCAAATAACTCTAATAGCAAGACAGGCTTATCTTTCAGAAATGAATCAAAAGTTATAATTGTAAAAACATCACGTACTGTTTTCAACTCATGAATTAAGACTAAAGGTACATGGAACACATGCTCTGAAACTGAGTTAGCACACAGCTTTGATTATTCCCCAAAAAGTGATTCAAAGAAAAGAAATTATCTTCATGCCTTTTTTGTTTGTTTTTTTGGAGATAGGGTCTCATTTTAGTTCAGGCTGAACTAGAATTCACTATGTGGTCTCAGGCTGGCATGGAACTCACAGCGATCCTTCCTAGCCTTCCTGAGTGCTGGGATTACAGTACTTTGGAGTTTTTATTTAAAGATAATTGGAAACAGTAGTAATGTATGTCCTTTTAGCTTTCAAGTATTCCTTGGGATGGGAATACTTAATGGGACTTAATGGAATTAAGCAGGTCTAAACTGGTTCTGAGATGCTAACAGGGGAGGGGCAGTGGCTAATTTCAGGAGCATTCTTATCAATTTTGCCCACATTAAGTACTAACATGTTCTCCTGTCACTTAGAAGATCTATGGATTTCTATTTATCTGAAGGGCCATGTGAGGGACTATGAGTTACATTTCAGACAAGAGGCTTCCTGCCTTTCAAGATTCCAGGTCATTCTGCAACATGGTGAAATTTAAGGCCAAACAACTGCATGCTTAATCTGTAGGCCACTGTTTTAAGACTACAGACCATCACCAAAGTCTGGAATTTATGCAAATACATCGTTCCTGTTAAAAAGATCTAACATGCAAGCTTTTTCAACTAAAATGGAGAGATTTTTGTGGTGCATGTCTGCCACCTACTGTCCAAACTGTAGAATGACCTACAATGCAATAGCGCGATGGGGTAATGACAAATTTTGTATGATATCAAAGTCATTTGCTGACCCGGGGCATATAAAGATTTCATAATGCACACTGGGATATTCACTGATGCCTTTGAATTCGAAAAATGCAATAGAGTTTAAGTTTTACATTATTTCTCTTTTTTCCTTATGGAGATTTATCTTCAGAAAAATGTAGTGCTTTTCTTTTTTTTTTTTCCTGATGGGGTAAATGTTCTCCCTCAACAAAGTATTGTAATGTTGAAAATATATACATGTATACTATATTGTTTGTATTTGTTCTAGCTACAATCCATATTAATATTTAAGCTATTTTTGGTAGAGTGATCACAAAATTTATAGTTTCCATGGTCTGAACAAATCTTGTGAGGTGGGGAGGAACAGTTTAAAACACTCCATGACTTTGTATAGCTTTAGAAATATATTTGTTCAAAACTATATATACATATTTATTCAATATTTGGAATAATTTACATATTATTTCTAAACGTTATTTTTTCTTTACGAAAATAACAAAACATTTCAGTTATAAAACTCAGGATAATTAACCTACAAAAAAACCTAACAAATTATCACTGGCAAAAATATTCAATTGACACTGAATTCCTAGTAATTTATGTAACATGTCACCTTATCCTAAAATGTGAATAATTCTTCTAAAATGCAGATCTATAAGGCAAGTTATTAGAAATGCATTTTGTTTCAATTATAAAAAAAACTCCAAGTCTAAAGAGGGTAGGTTTCAAAACTGAATAATATATTATGGCTAAAACACATCAACAATCTGTCGCTCCATATGCACAAATAAACATATCCCCTCGCACTGCACATACGGTGGACAAGGCCCAGAAAACATCTGAAAAGGTAGAACGTATTCTCCCTCATGGTGTTATAGATGCTAAATCACATTGCCAGCCTTGTCTAAGCTGTGGCCAAGAAAAGTTATGCATCTTTAATATCGCTACTTACATAAATCAAGAATTCTGCTTGCCTATCCATACATACCTAATTTTAAACACAATTTCGACCATATGCTGGTCGTGTGAAGAAAGAATACTATTCAAACACTTGATTTTTGACTTGAACGACACATTTAATTCTATAATTCAATATTTAGAAGTAATAATCTTGGACAAAATTTAATGAATAAGAGCTCCAATAAAATAAACATCATTAAGGAAAAGGGGTTTATAAGAAATAGATGTGTTCGGTTTTTTTTGATTTGTAGGCAATTGTATATTGGCAAACATTTCTGTCTACTGAAGCATGAACTACAAGCCATTCGCTGGTATAATAAATGTGTGTAATAGAATCTATAACTTTAAAAATGTCAGCGGTGATAGCGTTAAACTATTAGTGTTAGTACTAGAATCTCCTAAAGAGTAAATGGTTTGTATATTGTATTTAATTGCATATAATAATAATATAATTTTATAATGATTAAATGTTTTCAATTTTCTTTTAATTAAATAGATAATCTTTTTATTAGAAATGAGTCTCTATAATTAAATTGTTCAGGAGAAATTTTATAAAACTGAGAAAAGATCATATAATTTTCAAAAGCAGATTCATAACAAATTTTCCATGAAATGAATATTTAATGCATCTAAAAATAATTTTAAATAGTTCTCTAAATTAGATTGTTACTTTCCAAATGATTCATACTTTGTTCAATCAGTACAATTGTGAATAAAATTAGTAAGAAAGTTCAGGATATATGAGAAAATTATTAATTAAGAGTAAAAAAAAGTGTTTTAATATCACCCTCTTAGGCAAACTAGATTTTAAAGACCCTATTATTCTTTACCTGGCTCAAATAAATTAATATGTAGAGCCTTATTTCTACTATAACATAATTAACAATCATAATAAAGGTATGAATTTCCCTGTCATATTCTAGAAGGCTTTAGTAACAGACAAAATGCTATACTAAATAATACTGCACTATAATTGGTAGATCTTATCCCAAGGCTATCTATAAAATAAAGCTATTGATCATTGGACAATATTCTGTTGCTATAATTGTAGTGCTGAAGGCAAGGTAGCCTAATATGTTGTGTGTGGTCCTGACATGGATCGTGTCCTGGGACAATTGCCCTTGCATAGAGCAACACTATTTTCCTTAGCATAAAAATACTTTTTAAAATCTGTGTATTTTCATGCAAAATAATACATTCTAAAACTAAATATATATCACCAAAATGAATTTTAGACTTATCAGGTGTCTTCAGACAAAGCATGTTGCTTTTATCTGACAGTCTCTGAAAGACTTATTGGCAGCATACTTTCAGAAAATGCCAGCCCATAAGCTACTCTAAAATAATTCCCTTTATAAAAGCTCTGTGATCTTTGGCCTTGTTCACTATTTTCAAAGCTATGAAAGAACAGAGAGCAAATATATGACTCACAAATTATCAATTATGAAAAGTAATCTGGTTCAGAACACTGTACTAATGTAAAAAGATGGATCACTTGTCACAAACCAATAAAAGCTATTGTTTGTGAATCCAATATTTGATTTTTATCATTTACGTTAGGCATCTTAAAGTGATTTTTAAACTACATTACTTTTTGAAAAAAATAAGTTATAAAGGTAAGCATAGAGGTTGGGGGGTAGTGTGTGTAATCTGTCATCCTTGAAACATTTTTACATTCTTACATTGAATCCAGTTTACCAATTGAAATTGCAGACTTGGTCAGTAAGAATGATGCATTAAGAAGGATCTCTGCTGTGTTTAGGAC
Source organism: Zapus hudsonius (assembly GCA_004024765.1). NCBI lineage: Eukaryota > Metazoa > Chordata > Mammalia > Rodentia > Dipodidae > Zapus > Zapus hudsonius. Next base: position 9,100 of record PVHP010019120.1, read on the forward strand.
AATGGACTATGGAATGTTAGCATGGCTTTGACTCTGTCTGTTCTTTCCGATAAGTTAAGTGGTTAAGTGCTGGACTTCTGAGAGTGTTTCATTCCATGTCTTGTCAGGGAGACTACTTTTGCTTATTTTGGATTACACAGAGAAACTCATGAGCAAGCTCCCCAGGTCAGAAAACCTTTGTGGCAAATTCTCTTTCTGGAAGTTTCATGTTTATCACCGGGCAATGAAGGACTAGGTATAATTGTCACCAAGAAAGGCACCCCGCTACAGTGGTTAGGATCAGAACTCGCCTAGTTGGTGTTATTTGAGGGCTCACTAGCTCTCTAATCTCACCATTTACCCCTTCTTGTGAAGATGACTCAAAGGCCTACGAAAGTGAGAAGCACAAGGTCAATGATATATGTGTGTATGTTATTTGGGATAGTCGGATTCTTACCCCTGGACAACAGATTTGATCAGCTTATCTTGCTGATACCCTGAAAAGTTACAGGGGTTATGACTCTGGGTACAGGAGAGTTTCCAGTGACTAAACTGGCAGATCCAGGCAGAGGGGAGCAGAGACCATCCTGCAGGTAATGGGAAGAATATGATATTGACACGTTCCCATGGGTATTTGGTGGGGGCGGTGGAAGAACGGGAAGAGCAGGGAAAGCAGGATTGGGCTGAATGGCAGGAAGGCAGGCACATCCTAGTCACTTCACTTGCACAATGGAACTTTCCCGAAGAAGCCACAGTCTCCCTGCTGGTACAGACACTGTCTAGTAAACAGGAAGAGGGAAGGAACCAGCAAGAGACAGAGTAAGAAAACCTTGGAGAAATTTCCAACAGGTTGTTTAGAGAGGAAGTCATGAAATGTGCTCTAGGTGAATGCCTGGATGTTTTCCTACTGAATCGAGTTGCAGAATGGAATAATTGCACAACCATTCAATGATAGTAACTGCTAGCTGTTACACCGAGTTCTTAATAGAAAATGTACTAATTGTACTAATTGACTAGTTTGGAGTTTGAACAAGCACACAGCTAAGATATTTGATAACCTAGTTTGGTCCCATGTCTTCTGCGACTAATCACAATACTGCAGAATTGGATGTTTTTGTAACAACTACTCAGCTTGCGCACCGAGGGGAGGTTTATGAACTTGAGGGATGAGTTTATCCAAATAACTTATGATCCAGGGTGCCTAACTCAGCACCTCTTTCCTGGTCTCCTATTGGATATATTCACTTTATTTCCACCCTTGGCAAAGCTAGACCAGACTCTTATTTAAAAAATGTATGCGATTTACTTTTTAATTGAGAAGGACATTAAGTTATGCGCTTTTGTTTTCTTATACAAATGAAGCCGGCAACATATTCCAGGTAGCACTGCATCCAGAGCTTAATCTCCAAGAGAGTGCTCCAGTGATCTCTGTGGTTTGGGGGTTGGGCTAGTCTCTAAGTCACATCTCTGTTGCAGTTGTTAGAAGATGGCTGTTTCATCATCCACAGTTTTAGAAACAAAAAAACATTCTTTTTCAATGTTACTTAAAGCTAAAATTCAAAACAGGTGTTTGGTGCTAAGGCTGTAACCAAAATATTCCGATAAGACTTCCCTCGGAAATATAATGGTTACATAGCCACTGTATAGCTTTAACAAACCCCTATTTTCTTCTTTCTGCTCCATACAATGTGCAGTCTATTTGCACCCATTCAGGACTAAATTACAGATAAAGTTACAGCAAATTTGTTTTCTCAAAAAAGCAGTCAGCCCTAATATCCCTTGAGTAATAAAAGCCTTGTCTTTCATTCAGAACTAGAACTGGCATAATTTTCTCCAAGAAACAAACTCTACTTCCTGTGACAATGGATCCGTTCTTAAAATTCTGAATGGGATACAGCTCAATTTGCAGGTGTTCAGGTATAAAGGTAAAAGGGCATTTGACCCCCCAACTGGCAATTGTTACTGTGGTAGGTAACTTCAGTCTGTTAGCTGTATCCTTCTATTAGATAAGCTGCCAGAGTTTTCAGCTCTGAATTACCAGGTAGGCTCAAGTAAATAAATAATTTATACAGATATATCTCATTCATTCTGATGGTATACAGATACATACTAACAGCCTGCTGCAGTCAGAGAACAAAGCCAGAGACATTATTTAAAAAAGAGAGAGAGGGAAAAACAAACCCGACTATCTATGTGATTGCATAATAATGACTTCATGGTTTATTAATTTGATTTTTCAACTGTTTTAATAACCAGTGCAATGAGATAAGTACTTTATAAACCTCAATAAGGTTCCTGCAGCAAATGTCAAGACAACACTGAAAACTTTCACATTGATTTTAAGATAGAGTGATATTTTGCATAGCAACATACTGCAAACCATTAAAAAATTCATGCACCTACCATTGAATTAAATAGCTTACCTAAATTTCTAAATATTTCCTTACTGAGTTTCCACATAAATTGCTTTCTAAAAGATGGGACTCAAGTACATTTCCTGGCAATACACTAAAAGTATTGTTAATATAGCCATATAATGTTAATCATTATCTGGGGAAAATTACATAGAGTTTTATACATTAATTCGATGACATTTTTATTAACTCATAATCCCTGCGCTCACAGTTGTACATTAAACAAGTAAAAATTAAGAGGTTAGCAAATATTAAAAATGCCTACTTTAAAATTCTTCAATCATATTAAACGGAACCCTCTATCATATGAATTCTGCCAATGGGAAGGAGTACCCAAAACAGTCTGGTTACAACATAAATTCATAATCAGTATGCCTAGATTGCTCAAATATTTACACAATTGCTGGTTATTGTACTGAAGGTGAATGGAGTTTGTGATCTAAAAACATGATAAAAATCTCTCTCAGTAACTAATTATAGTGACTTTTTCTTGAGAGGTTTGAAAATGCATTTGCAGATGAGATACATTAGACTTTGGCCCCTTGCCCGCTTTACTTCTTTCTGTTCAAGGCTGGACATGTGTTTGGCCTGAATACATGGACTGATCACATCTAGACTAAAAAAGGCTATGTGCAAAATTAACTGAGGCCACGGAGTCAACAAAAAAGATGCTAGCAATTAGAGGTAGCATTCAGGTATTCTATTTTGTTCCCCATGGAGAAACTGTCTTCTTTCTTCTTTTCCAGAAACCATCCCTTAGGACATGTGGGAGATGATAAAAGTCAGAAAGAAAATAAAAGTACATGTGAGAGAGAATAGAGAGAAATAGAGGTAGGGCATAAGTGAAAGAAAGGGAGGAAGGGAGGGAAAGAGAGAGAGAGAGAGAGAGAGAGAGAGAGAGAGAGAGAGAGAGAGAGAGAGAGAGAGAGAGAGAGAGAGAGAGAGAGAGATCAGGATGTTATTGTCCTCTACCTGTAGTATTTAGAGCTGCCTGCAGCACTCAGTTAACATCTCTGGCCTTCTAAGAAAATATTGAGGTAGCAGAGAGAGAAGAGAGAGAGAGATAATAGAATGCCCTCTTTCTGATAGTAAGGACAGAGAAGCAAGAAACGTTCACATACTGATCTCATTAAGATGCTGAGGATAATGTGTGTGAATCTTATGTATGAATCTCCTAGGAGCTAGGGGAGGGCTTACAAGTACCCCTCATTCATCCTTTCATGCTGTCTGAGATAGTGCATCTCTTCTCAGTTTCATCTGATACTACTGTTTGGGGTTTTCTCTTTTTCTATTGCAGCTTGAACTTCAAGGTTTACCACTGAAGTCATCTGAGCCAGTCCTTCTACAAGCTGTACTGAGTGCTCCCGAGAATGGGGGACGACAGCTGAAATGCATCCCAGGCAAAGCAGCCTGAATTTATTTCCTATCAGTCACTGGTTTCAGTAATGGATTAAACATACTGACAAATGGCATTTTTCCAGCCTACAGTCTATTTTATAACCTAGTTCCTTAAACTTAGGTTAAACATTCTTGTCAATTAGAACTCAGGTGGTATTAAATACATCTCTGACATTTGCTTGCATTTGTGACAGACACTGATGGGATGTTTTTCCTCTACTTTTAGGCCCAGTGTAGAGAACTTTTCCTTAATAGCTTTTTTAAAAAATATTTTCTATATTCATTTTTCAAGCAGAGAGAGAGAGGAGAGAGAGAGAGAGAGAGAGAGAGAGAGAGAGAGAGAGAGAGAGAGAGAGAGAGAGAGAGAGAACCAGGGACACACCACCTTGTGGGTCTGGCTTATGTGGGTACTGGGGAATTGAATGGTGAATGGTGGGGGCTTGGGCACTGAAGTCAAGTGCCTTAACCGCTGAGCCATCTTTCCAGCCCAATAACTTTAAATTAAATACCTTTCCATAGTAATGCAAAATTTGAAAGACTAGCAGTCTCCTAGACAAAAACATCCACTGTGGTCATGAATATTATTCCAGTCTAAATTATCCACAGGCCATTCTACTTAAGAACTTCAAAGCATTTTGTAAAGACAATTTAATTTAGCTTTCTTCACTCCAGTAACTCCAATAACTTGGTGGGCCAAGTTTATACCTCATATAATCTGTATCCTGAAGTGAGCACACCCTGTAGGTTTAAATAGAGATTTAAATGTACCCAAATTATTGTTCAGTCCTGACACTACTTTATAAAGGAGTATAATAATATATTCTGCTATTTAATTCTGTGCTGGAGCAATTTAGATCCATATATATATGTACACACACACACACACACACACACACACACACACACACATATATATATATATGTTCTGTTTTTGCAGTGCTAGGGATTAAATCCAGGTTTTGCACATGTTAAACAAATGCTTTATTATTGAGTGACATATCTAGTGCAACCAATTATTATAAATGATTAAAATACACACACCTTTTCTCTGGCATTTATTTAGTATAATGTGAATTTAGGACATGGAAAAGTTCATTTTATTTACCATTAAATCAATGTGGATCAATAGAAGTAGTTTAAACTGATTAAGCAACTCAATGAAAATACATGCTTGAAACCTGGGAAATATATTCTTAATGAATCAACATTTGCTTTCAGGGAACAAGTCATTTTAACTGCTTAGAGGCATAGTAATATTTCTTCTCTATGGTGTACCTCAAACACAAAGTAGACGCTAAAGGTTCTTTATCACTCTTCTTGCATTTCCACACAGTGGTTTGGAGAGTTACAGCGTGATGCGATCTCAGTCAATGAAAAAGATCCCCCCAGCACAAGGTGCACTTATGACTTAAACTGCAGAAACAACACTTAGCAGGGTGAGCACAGATTTAAACCATCAAGTAGGCAATCCCCTCCCATAAACACCTTCCTTAACAGGAAATACCAGGGTCAGGAGTGCAATTTAGCACTTTCAGAATTATACAGGACAATGTCAAACATCAGTTTTTCCTTAATTAAGGACAACTTAACTAGTAAACTTCATTTTCTTATCTTCTCATGGTTGCTGTCTTTGACATTCCCATGAGACTAGCAATTTGGATAGACGTAGGTTATTTTCTTCATAGGGTCATTCGCTTCTAAAAAAATAAAATCATCTCTCAGCCAGATCATTGAAAGCCCAAGTGATCTTTGCTTATAAAGATCTTTACTTGTCATTGGCCTGAGGAAGGGGCACGATTCTGAAGCTGGGGCTGGGGAAGTTGTGTTCTTGGCACCCTGAGCACCAGGGCATGAAAACATTGACTTTGCTTTCTTCAAGTGGTGCTTACATTACAGCTACTATTCTAGGAAGGATCAGCAAGCTTGCTACGGGGTTCTAGGCCATTGGCTAAGACATCACCACGATAGAGAAGTTATGATAGCCAAGTTCAGTTTTTAAAGGTAGGCAACAATATTGAAAATATAAGTCAACATAATATTGGTTTAAATTCTCTTAGAGCATGGTTGATTCTTCCACTGCAAAAACCTACTGCATACCACAACCAGAATGCTGATATTTATAGAAAGCCCATTATCCTGTATTCTACTTATAACTGGTTGTGTTCTCTTTCCTACATTTTTTAAAAATACTGAGCACAAGCTTTCTGCCACAGTTTCATTTCTAAGCACTAACTTTTAGCCTAGATGTAGGTAAGAGTGGACACTTTTCATATCGGCTCCCTACTTTCAAACCAGATGGAAAAGTCTGTTTTGCGTCAGTTGCTTCTCCATCACTTTTTACTGCTGTCACTTCAACAGAAAACACCTCATTTATTAACCATATGGTAATAATTTTTCAATTAGTGGAGGGCTGGAGAGATGGCTCAGCGGTTAAGGCACTTGCCTCCAGTGCCTAAGGCCCTGGGGTTCAATTCCCCAGGACCCACATATGCCAGACCCACAAGGTGGTGGCCCTGGTGCTCTCTCTCTCTCTTTCTGCTTGAAAATGAATAAATATAAAATTAAATATTAAAAAATAATTCTTCAAATATGTCAGACATATTTAAAAAATTAGTGGAGTCCATTTATATTGGGCAATCTATTATATTAAATTTTATTCAAAAGCTTTCTTCACTCTCTCTGATTGAAAATGAATAAATAAAATATTTTAAAAAAAGATCTCTTCAACTGACTAAGATAAATAATGTTAAATTCTCCTGCATTATATTGCGTAATTTGGTGAGACATACTAGTTTCAGACATTTAAGTCCTGCCTGATGATTGCTTTTAGGGGCTGTACAGAAGGCTAATTGTAGAGAATGAAAAATTATTTGTGTATATTGACATGGAATATGAAAAGGACATGTTTTATAAAGTTGATAAATTACAACAATGAAATATTTTATTTCAGTGGTGAGCTTGTCATGTAAAGTAGCCCAGGGAAATAGCTAATTTTTAAATAACTTTCCTATTTCTTAATCTCCCCCACCTTTCCTATGAAGATGTAATAACCTGATGAAGCATGTTTTTAAAATGCTGATATATTATGTCTGCTTAAAGAATATAAAGATTCTCTAACAGTCATAAATGTAATGCAATGTATGGACAAAAGTCATGAACCCTCATAATGAGAGGGGATATGGCTTAGTCTGGAATTCATGTTCACCCACTTCTCCGTTTTGGCAAAGCACCCACAAAGCATGATCAGAATTGGGATACAGAAGAAAACCCTTATTTGAGCTTCCATGAAGAGGATGATCGAAAATTTTCAATGTCTACAAAACTAAGCAGAATCTTTCCTAGAAACAGACTCCAATGGAGTTCTCCAGGTCATTTTGCAGCATGTGTAAACTACAGAAATTCCCAGCTAGATTTTACCACCACCAACATACAGTAAGGCCTATTTGGAGGATGTATTCACAGTGGGCCAATATGATTCCCAGGGTGGCAGGAATGGTTCTAAGTGGGGCCAGAAAAAGAATCTTACATGCTACAATTATTTGTGGTGCTCCAATACTCTCTGATAAAATATTCCTTTCTATTTAATTTGTCTTACTAAATCAAGTGCATTTCTCTCCTGTAGGAAGATTTGTAAAGACTTAAGAATCTTGATTTAAGACCAAATAAAAGCCATGTTTTGCCATTTTTTTTTTCTTCCCTTAAAATCAGGGCTGGCTTTAATTTTGATCCATGTATCTGTTTACACTTTGATATGCTCTCCATCTTTGCATCTTAACTCTGGTCTGGTTTTTTCTGTATGGTTTTGCTCTGAGCCATTTGCTGTTGATGACGGGTGTGGACATCTTTACTCTGCTATTGGTTTCTAAATGTTACCACTTGCTCAGTGTTGGACCTCTGTCGTCACAGCAGAAGCTGAAGGTGCAGTGCAGTCTTAACTCATAGGCCACCTGTGGCAAAGGCTGACCACAGGGTTCTGAAGGTTATGTTTCAACGTGATAAGATGATGGCAAGACTCTGACATTGCAATAAAACAGGAACAACTTCACGAAAAGCCTTCACATTAGGGTTTCACTGGATAAACCAGCTGTGATGGTCACAATTCTAAGGCCTAGCCTCACAACTCGTCAAAGGAGAACAAGAAGAGGCCTACTGTTTCTTTTTTTAAAATTTTTTTTAAATATATATATTTATTAACCATAATGAGTTACATTATTTAGTGGGCAAACAATGAGTTGTTATCCCCAATGCTCCCCCTCCCCATCCCCAATCAGCTGGATATCCTCCTCCCTGGGCCCTCTGGATCAGTCCTTGTGGCAGAGGACCATGGATAGCCTAGTACTCAGCCTGATTCTCCTGGCCCAAGTGTGTTGTTACTGAGGGGTGCCATGCCTCTGGATAGTCTCCCCCACCACAGCTCTCACAATCTTTCTGCCCCCTCTTCCGCTTAGTTCCCTGAGTCGTGGTGGGTGAGTATTAAGGCTGCTTTAATGTTGTGCGCTTAGGGGGCTTTGTGTTGAAAATTGTTGGTTTCTGTCCCCCTGGCTTATCCTGTGGGTCCCTTGTTCATTCCATCCTTCTGTTTCTTAATGTCTGCTTGACACAGAAGAGCAATGACGAACGTGGAGAGCGGACTTAAGGACTATACTGACTAGACCACAGCCCTTTTGCTTACTCTACTAAACTTAACTAAAATAAATCATAATTATCTCATTCTTTTAAACTTTTTCCTCAGCAAAATATTTTACATAATAATGTACCGCAAGACAAATGGGTTTTCTGTCTTCCTCAGCACTCATACTCTTTAGAATTGAAATTGAAATGTGAAGGTCGAAAGCCTTTACAGGGCAAGAATATTGGCTTAGGCACCTGGAGACAGACAGATACCTTTGAATCATTATTTAAGTGTATTTTCTGATGCTTAATCAGCTCCATTGTGAAATATGGCCTGGGCAGCATGATTTTGCAGGGCCTTATGATGAATGAGGAGATGTGTAAGGTGAAATGGGACAATACTCAGATAGACAGGCACAGAAAGAAACAGCCCGAGGCTTTGATGTACTCCAGCACCACAAATAGCAGGATGCTCCTGAAAAGGCTTGGACTTTTGGAGTCAGTGTGGCTTTGTTGGTGATATTGGTTGTTTGTGTTTTGTTATTAGACAGCATAACAACACATACATTGAAAACAATTAAAATAGTTTTGTCACCCAATCACTCACAAAGCAAAACGCCTTCAGATGATAGCTACGAATCCCCACCTTAGAAGACAAAGAAGGTAGTGCCAAGATCACAGGAAACTTGAGTGTGACCTGCCATCAAGATGAAAGTCTTCTCATTGAAGATACAAAATAAAATTAGGAGGAATATAGTGTTCAGAGAGTAACAGACCCCGAGGCTTGAGTGATCATCTCCCTCACAACTCCAGAGAGCCTCTTTGTTGACATCCATGAAAATAAACAAAAAAGGGGTGTTGGCATTTTTGAGAGAAGGAAGCGCACTATTGCGTGTGTAACCAGTTCAAAACCAACTGAAGACCGATTTTCATGAATAGTCATCAAAATCGGTCTTCATTCTGAACTATGGCATCACACTCAAAAAGAAAAATTATAAAATGGTCTGGTCTCTTACTCTCTGAATTGTTACTTGTCTTAAACTTGAGGGTTGATTTTTAGTTAATAGCTACTAGAGATCCTAGCTACTTCCAAAAACAATACCGTTGTGGGGCTTTTTTCACCATTGGAAGAACTTACATGCAATGTTTTGTGAAAGGCAGTGCTTAACAAAACACAATTTATAACTCTTTGTGTAATTTAGAACAATATTTGAAAATAATTTCTTGCAGGAATTGAGACAAATTCAAGAAAAAGTGGTATATTTTGAATAGTAGCTTGATGTGCCAGAATGTCTATGTAAAATGTGAATACAAAGTATTTACTGAAAAGAAAATTGTAGCACGAAAAATTTCTTAGTGTCAACCTTTCTGACTCTGTACAAGGCATTTTAAGCAACCTTTGAGATTTATCATTCCTAAACCAATAAAATTCTCTATGCAGTTGTTTTCCTTCGCTTACTTGCTCATTTGTGAAGGGAGTGGATAAGAAAACTTAAAATTCATATACATTAAGTTGGAAGTATTGTTTACTACAGTTAGTAAGCATTTATTTCAGGGGAAAGGGTAAATTAAGAAAGGTGGGTGAAATGATCAATTTTATATAATGAAATATATAAATTTTTAAATATAAATTTACGAGTACAAAGATAGCACCATCAATATTAAATAATGTTTACTTAATACTTATTTCTTTGATTTTCAGGGGGTAAAAATGATGTCTATGGCCCATTTCCATTTTTTTGCTAGATCTAAGAAAATAATTGTGACAACAAAAAAACGCTCCTACAAAAATATATTGAATATTGCCATAATATCCATGGTGTGGTATTACTTGTGTTTGCTAAATTCCTTCAACAGAAACTTCCATTATGAAGTTTAGGTGATCTTCAATATGTGCAGCACAAGGATCTTTCATGTTATTATTCAGTAACTAAAGAGAAGACTTGAAGACAGGTGATGTCTTTGTTTTCACATGGATTTTTTTCTATGCAATGTTCCATTTTTAGTCACTAATCAGAAAGACCACTTAAAATGTCCTCATGTCTGTAATAACCTTTAGAAAAATCCTGATGGTATTTAATAGGAGCAGAGTTTTCACATAGGAGGTGCCAATTGAAGTCCACCGACATGCCTGTGTTCTTTGGGGCACTGCGTTATATTCTCACCAGCTCTACTCGTTCAGCTCCTCCCCTTTGTCTGTGGTTCCTCCATTTTTTAAACATTTGGCTACACAGATCTCCTTCATGTCAGTCTTTGCCTGCATCACCCTGCTTTTTCTCTTTTCTACCATTTCTGGGGCGGGGGAGTTGGAATCCTAAGTGTAATGTTTTACTAAGATGTGGATTGATGAAGATGGAACACAAATTACCTAGAGGCTAAGGAAAACCAAGGCTTGGAAAAGGACCCAGAAAGGACTGAGTAATGAGCCAGAGCATCCTCATGATTTAGTATTTTCACACACGTGCGCGCGCGCACACACACACACACACACACACACACACACACACACACACACACACCCACCCAGACGGATGGACACCCAGGATAACCTAGGGAGAGAATCTCAGTAGGAAGTTTGCCTCCAGCTGGTCAGAACAGAGGGTTGAAGGCAGTAGCTCTCCAGATATGAATAGAAACCAATGTGTTTTATGACTAACAGTCATGCATTCAAACATGCCATTTTGGAACACAAGGTACTTTGAGGAGTTGACATCTCTTCATAATTCATGTTCATTGTTCCTCTAAGTAAAATACATGTTTCCTTTTAGTTATTCTGTTAGAAATTGTGCTTTAAAGGCGAGGGGACATTTTTGATAATGCACATCTTAAGACTTTTCATTAAAGCACCAAATTTAAATTCTACCTTTTTGTGCACTCTGACATTTTTGTCTGGCATTTTCATTAATTTTGCGACATACATAAATGTAGCTGAAATGTTAACTGATCAATACTTTGTCTCTCTCATGTAGCACTAGGACTCTGTTCCCCAAGGACCACACAGCAGAACAGAAATTAAATGTGTAAAATATCAAATGTTAATGTTAAACACAGTGGCACTTACTGTATAACGACAGAAAAGGCTAAAACAATTCCAAATGGACAGATGGTACCACAAATTATCTACAATCACATTTAAAGATTAAAGTTTGTCCTGTAAAATAATTCTTTGACGCACACTGAAGTGTGTCCTTTTACTGATAGCTCAGTTGTCCAATTATTTTTGTGCTCATTACAGTGAGAAATGACAGTACTGAAAAGAGAGAATGTGCACTCTCTCTCTCTCTCTCGTTTTTTTTTTTCTTTTTCCATTTTGCACTCAGTGACATCCACAGGAACACAAATGTCTGGTCAAGAGCCTGATGAAAATTAGGCTCAATTTATGAGACATTTTCAGGTCTACAATAGATGGTTCCCCCAAGAAAAGCAATGCCTTCTGCATCGTACATGCATGAGTTCGCTTCGCTCTGAGACAAACAAAATTCATCTCCAAATTTAAAAATCTAATTCATAGCACTCAAAAGCAAGGCCATTCTTAGAAACATGTTTGCTTATTCTAATTATTATTTTTTTTGCTACCCCTCCCTGACTGATTTCAGCCTCTCTGGTCGCCTGCCACCTCTAATCCTCCCAAACCACATAGGTAGTGCTGCGGCCTGACGCTGCCCTGCCTGCAGATTCCTGCCTTCCATGTCATTGACACCAACATGAAAAATGGCTCCTGTTTTTCCTGTTTTGACTTCAGTATTCTACATTTACTTTTGGAGAATAAATTAGAAAAGAAAACCAAAATGGAATAGAAAAAAAATATTCCCTTAAATATTACAAAGTTTTCTGATCTGGGCCTAAAACCAAGCCACATAATGGTACAAATGCCTGTCCCCCACGAGGCAGCTGCAGTTATGAAAAAGTGGGCCAAGTGGAACCAATATTATAATAATAGCCCCATGAACTGTCGGCAGAGCATGATGGGAACAATATGTCTGTGACAATGGGCGCCGCTCTCTCTCCTAATGGAAAGCAGTTCTTTTCAATGTATCTCCCTAAAAAAAAGGCTCTGCTTATGCAATGAGCTCTTTGAAACATTGCATTTTCAAAATCTTCATTTAATATCTATAAGATGAATAAAAATCACACAAAGTTTTTCTTTCTGAATTAATGATATTACAATGAGAAGGTATCTATTTTAAATCCTCCTATAAAAAGAATATCCACTGTGTGGCGCAGAGGAAGTTTCTTTACTTTTTATGCCTCTGTTTCTTACTCTGTATGCTACACAAATCATAGTATATACCGAAGAAGTTTTTGGGAATATTAAGTTCATTAATCATGAAAGCATTTTCAAGCATTCATATGGGAAAAAGCAGTCTTTGGCACAAGGGAAGTACTTCTTATAATTGACATCAGCATCCTTTGCTATCAGCATTTAAACTGGGGTTAAATGGATGATTGAAAGGAATAATGAAATAGTTTGCATTAAAATGTAAAATTGCTACAACAGTATTAATCCATTTCCATCATGAATCTATAATAACTGGCTTTATTAGAGTAAACTTATTTATCTGAGGTTATTGAAGAATAAGTTTCTTTACCTAAAAATATCATTGGGAAAGTGACCAGATGATTGATTTAGTCATCCATTGATATGGATGCATATTCTCAGTGCTCCCTTTCTGCAAATGATGCCAGAGAACCATCATAAAACAGGCAGGGTTCCCAACCTGTGGAACTCCAGTTCAAGACGCTATAACTGAAGTTCGGTTTTGTGAATCATTATTACAATCACATTCAATAGAATGTAACTTAGCACTTTTCCCCCAATGAAACAGTTATTATTGTTTCTTAAAAGCATTCTTAACGCGCGCTCACAGCACTGTGTCAGCAGGAACTGGTCTCCTGTCTGTGCAAGCCTCTTGCACTCATCTTGGGTCTCCTAGGACTGACTCCGTTACAAGCTGGCCACCAGCTCAGGGAGATAGCATTATGTTTCAACTCTACTGATTTGCTCCCTTCTAGTGAAGCATGGGGAGTTAACATGCGCATGGAACTACGTTTCTCAGAATTCCAGAGGCATTAAAATAAAGTCAGAGGAGATTGTGAAAACGTATTGCCATCTTGAATTCATTTTACAAGTGACTCTGGAAGCTGGAAGAAGTGTATGAAGCCCTACATATCATTCTGTAATTAATGTTCCCAAATTGAATGGAGATTTTATATATATATATATATATATATATATATATATATATATATATATATATATATATATATATATAAGTTTGTTTACAAGTTTCAAAAATGGCTGTGGACCATGGCCTTAGAAGTAGTGAATCAAAAATGTTAGGTGACCTTTCCAGTAGAATTTTACTGCCATGATAAGGCCTCATAGAATCTGGAAGTCATGCAAAGTCTACCCAAAAATGCAATATTATATTTTCTTAGCCTCAAAGCGCCTCTCTCTATGCTAGGGAAAACTCAGAATAAAGTTTGCTCAACAGGACTGCAATGTGTTGATTATACAAGAGAACTACTAAATGAGAAATGACAGAGGGAGAGATTTTTTTAACTTAATGATGATAAGTCACTTTCTTTAAGAAGACAACAACATGTCAATTGGCAGCAGATTGCCTAACTTTTTGGTGACTTAAAGACAAAGGGACATACCTCCCCTTTGTTCCTATGCTTAGACATTAATAAAAGAAGTCCCATGCAAGGCCCGAGCTGGCAGAGCTCAAAGTACTGAGCACACATGCATCTATTCATTTGAATGGCAATACTAAAATGTTGGTTTGACTTTTCTTGTGAGACCTCATAATAAAGTCATATTTTGCAAAACTGGCAACTATAAGAAAGCATAAGGTACTTATATTCTAACAAACATGAAAATAAAGCATTTCCAAAGACGAGCTCCTCTTCAACTTCCACCAAAATACTGAATAAGCAAAAATAACATGAGAGCAGAAAATCCCAGCTAACGCTGAGAGGAAGTATCTTTTTGGATTTTTCTATCTCTGCCAGGTGGTCTCATCAGCAGTTTGGAAATGATCAGAGTAAAAGGGTACAGGATGAACCTTGTTAGGGAACGATTTGGGTCGATCTGATTCTCACCAGTGACTTTTTAAAAACTGGAAATCTCAGACATAATAAAACATTTCTTAAATAGGTCGCATCTACTTCCACTTGAATCCACATTAAAGCATAACCAGCCAGCATTCGACTGCCAATGATGTTCATAGTTTGGAAAAAAAAACCCAGAGAATGAATAAATTCAAAGTGAGGATGGTCAAGACTGTTGCTATTATTATTTTTCACACCGAGGACTTTTCTTGGCTCTTCTATTGGGATCTGGAATTATGCAATATGCAAAATTTTACTTTTGAAGTGTCACAAGGAAAATTATACATTGGCTGAGACGTCTTGCATTCCGGAAATCTGGGGAGTGGGGGATATATTCTTGGATTCAGACCTTGAACAATCAATCAGGTTTCTGCCCACAGCAAATCTGTCCAGTTAAGTCTTAAAATAGGAGTTTTTAAATGGCCCTATCAACACAACTGTTACTATAGCCACAGAAACATGGAGCTGAGATGACTGAATTTGGTGAATAACAATGTAAGTCATACAGGAGGATCATACCACAAAAGCAGCAAGACTCCTTGGGGGTGAGTCCCAATCAAAGCAACCATTCACGTAGTATGCAGCACTCACAAGCACCATGACGCACCGTTTCATCCTGATGAAGTTTCTCAGTAACAGCTGTCAGGAAAGCAAAAATATTATTAGCTTATTGTGATTTTCAAAATTCCAAAAGTTAACGTTACAAGGATATACCAAGCAACTCCATTGACAAATGTGGAAATAAATAAATACTAAATAAATAAACAAATAAATAAAAAGAAAAGAAAAAGAAGTATTTCTGGACAAAGTGGAAAGGACTGACTTCTAAGCACAATTTTTTTTAGCTAAATTTATTTTTTGAAATAATGTTCATGTGTAAGCTGGACACCTTTACTCAGAAGAAAAAAAATGTTTTTTACACTCTATAGGCTGTTTTAAATTTTGAGCTCAAATCTCCTTGTTGTTTTAAGGTTGTATGCCTTAATTTCAAGTTATTTCAAAGTAAGTTGGATACCTTGGAATATTTTGATTTAGTTAGAAAAAAACCCTGTTAAGTATTTCTTACTATAGAAAACACAATGTTTTCAACATTTTAGTAGGATTCCTTCCTTTCTTACAATAATTATCTCTTTCTTTCCATTTTCTCTCTCTTCCACATTGAACCTAACTGAATTTTCTAATTACTTTGCTGTCATTTTAGAATTAGGGAAAAGTTTATAGTAACCAAGTACCTTACAAAGTCTTTAAAAAGGCACATGAGAATTAATACAGTTTAACTTTAAAACAAAAACCTATAGACTGACTTTGACAATAAAAAGAATAGCCAGTGTAGTATAAAAAATAACAGATACATCAATAGTTAGAATAATCCTATATTTGCAGGTTAATAATTTGCTACCTCAATAATATTTCAATGCTTATCTGGCATTTTAAATGACTACTTATATAAAGTTTACTGAGTTGATATGGCAGAAAGTACATATATGTCAGTATAGAATCACATATGTATATACTAGTTATATCAAGTTGCTAAAACAAATTCTATTTAGGCAAAGTCAAGAGTCATCTTTATGCCTTTTTCTTCTAGGCTCCTATCACCTTTCTTCAAGAGAAAATTTTATTATTTTTACCTATAATTGTGGATAAATATAATGTGTATTTCTATTATGATATTTCTTTTATAAAAACATGCTGCCTCTAAATCCTGAAAATTTCCCCTGCTTATGGTGAGTATATTAAATTAAAAATAAAAATAGCTTCAGGTTTCTAATGGCACAGAAAATTGTCAAATATTTCAAGGGGCAAAAACGTTAGGTAAACTTTATAGTCCATTTAAATGTTATAATGCATTTCATTTTAGCTCTGTAAATTAGATCAAACATTTTAAAAGAGAGATAGGTAGCACTTTTCCTTAAGTAGATATCAACTAATTTTAAAATGATAATTGAGAGAAATAAAGCTTAACGTAAACTCCTTTATAATAGAAAAAAAAATTCCGATTTCTTGACGTTATTTCCTGAGTGAAGACTGTCAATGAATGTTCATTTCTAACAGATTACAGTTAAAATCTAATTAGCAGGAAGGTTTCCCTTAAAAGATGGATCCCCTCGCACTGGATTAAAGGGAAGAGTTTTATTTGTTTCACACACACCTGCATCATACCTGTGGGTGGTCTGCACGTATATTTGAGCCTCACATTTGGTCTCACTTACACACTCTATGATAATCGAATCGTATTTTATCTTCTAAATGACTGTCACTGATGCATGCCTATGTATCCATCTACAGGATTCCCTTTCATTTCTGACCACCCCCATCCAATTTATTAGTTTGGTATTGTCCTTGTTTGATCTTTTCAAGAAAGGATGAGAGGAAAAGAAAGAAAGGAAAACAAAACAAAACAAAAAAGCCATTTTCAATAAGTAGATGATCCCCAAATTCCATCCTCTACCCTCCCATCCCTCCAAGATTGATTGGAATTCACTCAGATGTTTTTACAGATAAAATCAGGTCTTCCCAGAGGGATGAATCTTTCCTTGCTTTTTTCTTTACCTGTTTAGAGAGTCTGTTTTCCTCTTCAATGTACTTCTGTTCTTTGGGTATTAATGTTCGTAAGCTGGCTTTCACCTATACGTCAACATATGTGTCTGTTATGGATTCATATATTACAAATGTTTACAAGATTTTTTTTTCACGCAGTTCAATTTGCAATAATTTCTAAACTTTCCAAGTCCTGGCTGCTGTGCTCATAAAATATAAATGTATAGAGTTGCATATGCATGTGCATCTCTCGGAGGCAGCCAGGCAGCCAGGCAGGCAGGCAGGCAGGCGGCGGCCAGAGCACACCCACAGCCCTCACCCACGATCACAGAGTGTGGGTGTGCCAGGCTGTGGCAGAAGCGTATTCTCCAGGATACATCAAGGTTTAGAGAAAATGAGGAATGACAGAAATTCTCTACAAATCAGGAACAAAAGCTTTCATGAAACTGAACTCTTTAGCAGTACAAAAAAGGCAAAGTTAAGACTTACAGCATTAAAAATCACATCTATTTCAAGATAGATGACCCCCTTTGTTGGCCCTGTCAGCTGCTTGTTTTTCAAGACGTAGGCTTTCTGTTCACCATTTTGAATCTGCGGGAAAAGGACATGACAGCCGTCTGTCTCGCGGTCTCCACTGAATACACTCCCTCGGTGACCTTTGACCCCCAGCTGCTGAAACTGACAGAGAACCCAAAACAACTGTGGCAATTCTGACAAGTACCTGTTCATTACCAGGATCAAGTCTGTCAGGAAAAATTAACTATCATGGGATTCAACATGGCCGTGAATTGAGTATGTTAAAATTTTTAGTGTTCTTATTACAGACCTTGGTTGAGAAATGACAGACATAGAGCTGAGTTTTTTTTTTTCCTTGAGCAAAAGCAACACAGAACAGTGTGTCAGGTGAATAAAACTTACAGACAGCAATGGAATAGCAACTTTGCCCAGAAAGTCAGCACTTCGATCCCGATCTTCATCATAAACTGTCACTTCAAGAACGGAATGGATATCTTTAATGTTGCTGCATAACAAACATATACAAAGGGAATATTTCATCAGTAAGACACAAGGGAAATTTGAGATAGCTCCCATTGATTATGTTTATGTGTGCTTCTTGCATACGTGTATGCACATATGGGGAGGCTTGACATCTAACAAAGTTTCCCATAATGCACTGGAGAGGACTAGAGTGAGCTATTTCCTGTAGTATTATAATTTCAAGCTATATTTTTTAAAATTAAATATCATTTTCCATCAGGGTGGTAAGTTATAGAAAGAAAAATCAGTACGTCAACTTGGTAAGGTTTAGACTTTTCTAACATCTCATTATAACAATAAATCATATTACTCCACAGCACCCACATAAGACACTAGCAGGTTTGAGATCAGCAAGTCATTGCATATTTTTATTAAGTATTTTTTTATAATAACAGGACATCTGCTTTTTGTTTAAAGAGTGTGAGCTGTTCATATTTTTGCTTCTGGGAGGATGGGTGCAAATTGTTGGCAACATTTATTCTCTGATCAAATTATTTACCAAGGAAACATGAATTAAGAGAAAACAAAAAAAGAATATGTTCATTATTGAAAAAATTCACAACTGCATGTGAGAAAAGGCTTTATTGGGGCACAATCAATTAATCACTTTGATAATAATCAAACCTATTCATTCAATTATGCATTCTAGAGAAAAACACTCTCTACAACCTTCTTAGGACAGCATACCGGCCTTTCATCTCATAAAAATGTGGAATTCCTTAAAGATAAATTGGTTGGATAATTAAGGCTGATTAGTTACTGGCTCTTAAGCAGAGACATTACAAGGAATTAATGAGGAATTTAGCAGTTTTTCATGTACAAAAAATAAAACCATGTTAGAAAACTGTTAAGGACTTCTGTTTGGAGCGTTTTCCTTTGTTGAGTACATTTTCCACAGCCTGGTTTGAAAGGGGGAACTTGGGAGACACTCTAGTGTAGCTTGCACAGAGCGTGATTGAAAAGATTTACAAACCTTTTAAAACAAGAGGAAAACTAACTCAAAGGTTGTTTGGGGAGCCAGGACAATACTTTATATTCTTATTGTGCTAAAATGAAACAAACCCAAACTAAAGCATCTGCCGAATTGCAGACTGGATTGTTTGCTGATTTCAGGAATGGAACAAATACAGCTTTGTCTTCTCTGGTGTCAAAGCAATCGGGAAGAATTTCAATGGAAGGCATAAAAGGAAGAAGCAGTGTGGAGATCGGAGGATGGGAGCCGAACCCTGAGACAACTCACATGAAAGATGCAGCTAAAAAAACGGGTGTCTGTGAAAATGGTGTACACCGTCCCGGGGTTCCACTCAGGAAGGTAGAGTTGTGAAATTCAGGGCTGTTGACAACAGCATGACGGATGGATGTTCACTCAGCCAAGAACACACGCACATACACACACACATATGCACACATACACATACACACATACACACGTATCCACACATACACACATATACACGCATACACATACCCACATATCCACACACATACACACATACGCACATACACACATACATATATACACATACATACACACACACTCACACACACATACACACACATACATACACACACAGCTCACCATGAAACATCATTTCATATCAGTTCTAAAATAAGCTCAAGGGAATAGCTACTTACAACGTAAAGACTTTGTTCCACTCAGGATTGAGATTTTTGTAGACAGTATGTGTTAGCAGCCTGTCATTGTTCAGTTCTACTACACAAAATGGGTCACTTTTACCTACAAAAGATTTAGGGAGAACATTTTTTAGTATCTATATACCCACATTCGCATTATCATGATGGATGTGCAATTTCCAAAAATGTTATAATAAACAAAAAGTAAAAGTTTAAAAGTTATAGAACAATCTCATCAAAACAGAAGTAGTTAGACGAGATTAGTGATGGGAATGGCTTGTGGTCATTTAGAACCTGAGACTGAATGACAGAGCTAAGATTTCTATCTGCAGTGGTTTAAACAAACAAAAAACAAAACAAACCAACCAGAAATAATCCTATGGTGGCTATCAGTTCTACAAATGTGCCTAGATCAGCTTTTATTTAATTCTTTTATGACCATCTGAAACATGTAGGCGCTTTCATTTTCTGTAAATATACTTCAAGAGATTGGATTCACTAGTACTTTGTAATAGGGAATTTCAAGCAAGTTTATTCTGAGACAATTTCTCTATTGACAAATTATAATGTTTTACTCGGACTAAAGTTGAGTTGCTTTTTCTGAGATTGCTGTAGACACACAAGAAGGTAACCAAGGCCTGCTGAGGCTGAAAAATTCTGCCATTTGAAATGTAACATCAAAAACCTATCTGCATGGTAATGAGCAGTATTTTTTTGTAGTCACTGCAAAGAAAGGCTCTGGAAGTTATCATTTTTTTTTACAGTGACTCTTCTCTGCCACAGTCATATCTTGTCCATTCAGCAAATTATGTTTCCTGATGTTCTAGAGATTTTTGTAATGTCGTGTTCTGTATTATAAGAACCCATAAAGTCAGAGGCTCTGTGGGGCCAGCATTAATGATATTAGTGCAGCATGTAATTTGTTTGATACCTTATACAAATGACAATGAAATCAATATTTAGACAAAGATGTCCAGAGGTCATATCTTTTAAACTACAATATTGATTTAGACTACATAAGAGGTTAATGTGCATATTATTAACTTTAATGATAAAGAATAATTGTTTTAAATGCATTGTGAGTTGTAGTCACAGTGGTTTACACTTGTGTGAAAGCGTAAATATCATTGAAGATCTTCAATTAAATTTTAATGGGAAGGAATTTATTAGCTATCATTGACAGATAAGCTATGTATTCACACACATCAGTGTGTTTGCTTTCCATAGTATTATACTTAAAATGAGCCATACAAACTTTGACTCACCTTTAATTTATTAATGTTATATCTAAAAAGATTTCATGTGTGTGTTAGTTCAGTAGTCTCATATAACCCGGGATAATTGCATAATTTAACATTATCATAGTGTTCTCAAGTCTGCATCTTCGGAAGATTTTTCAGCAAATAATTGAGACTTGGAAATCTTCAAGCTATGGAGAAAATTTTATTACTAAAACCATTGCTATTTTGTTTTCTCTCTATTTTGCTGATTCTTTCTGCTTTTACTTATTTTTTTTCCACCATCAATTCCATGCATACCATGGAAGACCATATTGGAAAGATTTTGTTCATTAAACACATTGCAATATTTCACTGACCCATCAATAACTTCATTTTCTTTCACAGAATTCTGATAGCAGAATAAAAGCATAGGTATAAACAGCTCTTGAAGTGTATTTCTGCACAAGCTTCTAGGCAAGATCTTCTCTAAGAGCACTGCCATATCTTAGTACTCAGCAGCCTTCAAACATGGGAAAATCCAGATAATTTTAATTACAGATGAATATCTGTAACAAACATTCACTGATTTAGCATGTACCTGATAATGTGTTATAATTTGGAGAAACAGTAGTGTCTCAGGCAGTTAACAAGT
The DNA here is from genome assembly GCA_004024765.1 of Zapus hudsonius. Lineage (NCBI taxonomy): Eukaryota > Metazoa > Chordata > Mammalia > Rodentia > Dipodidae > Zapus > Zapus hudsonius. Next base: position 30,702 of record PVHP010019120.1, read on the forward strand.
GATCCCTGACTAGGAGCGTACACTGAGGAGGAAGATGAGTTCACTCTACAGTTTCTGGTGATCAGTACTGTGGGAAGACGATGATGGGAAAGGTGACCGCAGTGCTGGTGTGCACACAGAATTTTCAAATGGGCTGCAGAAAAGGTCCTGCTAACAAGGTAATGAAAGAGTGCAACAGTGAACCATGCTTTATCCAGAGGAACAGATCCTATAGAGGCCAGAAAAGCCACTGTACCTGGTACTTCCAGAAATATCCAGGAAGCCAGTGCAGGAATGATGTGAGGATGTGTGTGTGTGTGTGTGTGTGTGTGTGTGTGTGTGTGTGTGTAGATGACAGAGAGGATTAGGAAAGGAGCAGTGTGTGAGAAACTTGGATTTACTCTCAGAGGGAAAAGGAAACTTGGAGGAATTTGAGTCGAGGAGTGACATAATCTGATATTTTTTTAAAGAATAAGGGAGGAAGGGAGGAGAGAGAAAAAGAGAGAAGAGAGGAGTGAGAAGAGAAGAGAAAAGAGAAGAGAAGAGAAGAGAGAAAGACAGAGAGGGAGTGAGAAACTGGGAATATCATGGTCAAGATAGAGAAAAAATTAAAAGCTGTGACAATAATCCAGGAAGAGGAAAGTAGTTAAATTCTGGGTATATTTTAAAGGTAGAACTTCACCATTTAGTAATATTAATATTGTTCAAGCTAACATGTTCTGATATTATTTGAAGGTGGAAAGCAGTTCACTGAACTTAGACCTGTCATTTCATTTCATTTGCAGGTGGAAATGGGGGGAAGAAAAAGCAAGGATGCAGTCTATCTCTAGAATCTGGCAAGAAGACAATTTAAGCAAGTAGAGAGCAGGAAAGTTTATGTTTAGTTTATTTTCATCTTTTTCTTCTAAGAAGTTATCCTTTTGGAGTATAAGAAGTAGATGTCGATACCAGATCATTAAATTTCACATTATTTTTAATTAATTTAGAAGGTATCTTTCTGCTGCTGTGTGATCACAGGAAATTAAAAGCGATCAGCAATTTCTACCAAAACAATAGTGCTGTATAACATCAAATTCCATAAATTTAGCACTAAAAAGCATACAATGCAGTTTTATTTTTAAGGAAGTGGCTACACATAATGTGCTTATTTGGCTTCCTAAATGATGCTTTACATGACTGGCTTTTCAGTTTCTAAAATTTTCAGGCTTGATCTGCCACTTAAACAAACAGAAACAATCAGAAAAATACTAGTGATAGACCTAACCATCAATTATCTCTTAATTATTCCTTCCTTCCATCCTTTCATCATTCAGTAATATGCTTCTCTGCTTGCTAAGATCACCTGAGCTGGGTTAACTATGGAATGGAATATTGATATTTTAAGGGGACTGTACTGTGCAAAGTGCCTTGAAGTGATGCAGATAAGTCCACTATGTTGTACTCATTCAAAACCACGTGGCTAGAAGTATAAGAAATGAGGACAGTGCCTAATGTTGAAGTATAGTTTATTTCTGATCATTTTTGACAAGTTAAAACCTAAATGTATAGGTTATATAATCTCTCAACTCCCTCTCA
>PVHP010019121.1:0-32220 GCA_004024765.1 Zapus hudsonius
AGACATGAGAGCCCGGCCGAAGAATGAGCTATGCATGGTCCCTTACCACAAAGACTGATACAGACGGCCCACGGAGGAGGATATCCAGCTGACTGAGATGGGGAAGGGGGGCAACGGGGAATTAGGAATAACAACTCATGGTTGGCCCACTAAACAATGTAACTCATTATGAACAATAAAGAAAAAAAAATAAAAAAAATAAAAAAAATTACACCAAAGTAAACCGAAGTAAACTAGAGTGTCCCTGGCAAACTGGAACACGCATCAATCCTAACTAGTACAATGAAAAGAGATGAAGTCATATGCTCAAACAAATATAGGAAAGCTTCGTTCCTTGTAACCCTTCCTCTGTACAACTAGGAGCCCCTGTAAACAAGAGGGGGGGAAAGCCACATAGAAAGTGTCTGAAAGGTGGAAAACTATTGCAGACTTCAGGGACCTCAAGATACAAGAAAATCAATTGGCACTGACTGAGCTTCGTAATCTCTCACTTTGCATGTATAATGTGGTAGAAGAGGTCATCCTGGAACTGTCAACAAGTATGAACAAAACAATAAAATAAGCATTAATAATAATAATAATAATAACTTTAAGGAAAAAAACTGTAATATTACTGAAGGTCAAATGATCTATAGAAGAATGGCTTTATAACTGAACACATGTTTGCCATCAGCTGTCCAACACCGACCTCACAGCACTTGAAAAATCCCAGAATTCAGTGGTGTGATCATGGATTGGCTCTTCAGTTCTGTCCTACTCTGAAGAAGTCCTCAGCCTGTTCTTCCTCAGTCCAGAGTCTGAGCAGGAAATTAATCTTCTACCTCCTTCTTGGAAGAACTATACAGTATTCCCATTCTCCTGCTGAGTGGTCTCTGCAAACAAAACTGGGAGTCAATCTATTCCCCACTCAGAAGAGTGGAGCAATTCCAACTCACCTGGAAGCAATAACATGTGAGGAGGGGCTAGAATGTGAGGCTAGTCTCCTCTGTGTTTAACCTTCCTACACGCTCAGTTTAAGGACCAGCAAGGAGTCACCCAGAATCAAGTTTAGACATGAAGGTATGCACTGAGAATCTTTCCAAATATCAGAAAATTGGGAACCACATTTGATAGTTTGTGCAAAACATAAAGACAATTCAGTGCTAAAGAAAATAAATTAATAAAAATATTAATAAAAATTATAAAAATATAAAAGAGAGCATGTTAGAGGTCTCCTTTACTGATTATCTGCTTTGATGAATTTTGGGTCTCCTCGGTGTTTACTATCCATTTCCTGGAGGAGGTTCTCAGGCTAGCAGTGAGAGCAGCACTCATACTTAGTCTGTCACTACCTCAGTAATGTTTCCTGGGCCCCGCCTATGTGACAGAGATGACTTATCATGAGCTAGGCACCAGCTTTTTTTTTCATGTGTTTCCCTCGTATTTTTTGCTATGTACACAAAATAGATTCTATAAAAATAGTGAAAGCACCCTGAAACAAAGGAGATGTGCATAGACTTTTAGAATACTTTTAATGCATATACCCTGTTATTGTAGCCAAAGAACAGTGGTAGCTCCCTCTAGGGTCTATGATTACCTAAACCATAGGGTTCAGATTGGGTTCTCAGTACCAGGCATGAATGAATTCCCTCCCACTGAGCAGGCCTCAAATCCAGTCAAAGAGCAGTTGATTACCTCTACAGCCTTTGTACCACTGTTGCACCGTTGTGTACATGTTGCCTGGATGACTTTTTTTTAGATTTTTTTGTAGATTATAGAACCAGTTTTTTCACAATGTTGGTTACCATAATCCCCAGCAGCTCACATAGCACTTTCTAGCACTATTAGAGCTAGCCAGCAAGGAACTGGCTTCCACCTCAGTTCCATCATGATACCTTTCAATGTCCTGTGACCTCAGCCTGTGGTGTCACCAGCAATAGGGTCTTACCATTTGTATCTGGTGGGTAATCAAGTATTTAGGCAATGGTCTGCATGTTTGGGGGGCCTCATGGGCATTCCTGCCCATCAGTTTACTGTTGGGGGTAACTCAGTTCTGGCACTTGGATTTACCAGCCAGAGACTGTGGTATTAGGGTTAAGATTTCTCTGTGCCCTACAGGGTATGCTGCCCATGCACACCCCCATACCCCAATTAAGAATTATATCATTAAAAAAATATTTTTTATTTATTTGCAAGCAGGGGGAAATAGGGATGAGAGACAGGCAGAGAGATGGACAGACAGACAGACAGACAGACAGACAGAATAGGCACCAGCACTTCCAGCCACTGCAAGCGAAATCCAGTTACATGCTCCACATTGTGTATCTGGCTTTACATAGGTACTGTGGAATTGAACCAGGGGAGTGAGGTTGTGCAGGCAAGTGCCTTAAAGTCTGAGCCATCATAAATCTTTTAATGAGCTGATCAAGAGGAAAGGTTCTGTGATACTATCTATGCCACCAAGACAAGTAAAGAAACTCTAATCTGGGAGAAACAAGTTTCTTCAAAATGGAGCCAGGCACAGATAAACTTGCAAATAAAAACATCATTTTCATACCCATCAACCCGGGAGTGAGAAACTCAAGATTCAGGTTCATGGAGTCCACCTACAACAATTTATCTAGGACACAGAAGGTGTCAATCTCAGAGAAGGATGGGATAAAACAAGGACGTAACAGAGAAGGAAAGTTCTCTTGACAGTGGACTTTGTGAGAAGTACAGAATTAGAGCTTTTTCTCTGCTCCAGTCTGGCTAACATGTTTGTGGGGACCTTAATGGTTTTCTGATGACTGACTCCATGGTTGTTCTTTCTCCAGAGGAAAACAATAAAATTGGGCTCTTGGGGAGACCCTCATGGTGCATGAGACCTACACTTTGAAGTTACAATAGTTAGTGAGAATGATTTCTGGAGAGTTTTGGCCTGAGAAATCTGCCTCTGTGTCTGTCAGAGACAGGAGTCTGAGCAGTCCTGTTCTCCTGTGTGTAAAGAATAAGTGTTTTACTTGAGAAGGTGTGTTGCTGTGATGGAGGAATTACAGGTGCCCCACCAGCCAATCACCTATATGAGTCAGACTTACAGTATCAGGCTGGTATTTCAATTCAAGCTCTGGGACAATGACCATTTATTGGTGTCCTTGTCTTCTCTTCTTATGACATTTTATTATTACACAGAAACCTTTGAAGGGCGACTCATCAACTGAATTATAACTGTCAAGCTGATCCTATGAAAGATTTTATGTCCCATTGCTGGCTATTCAGGAAAGTAGTTATCTTCTTTGTGCTCACCAAATGTTTCAGACTGGATGATCCAGTAGTAATGTAGGAAATTTTACTTTCTTATAAAGCTTCTTTTTTCTCTTTCTTTTTTATTTTTATATCTTTATTATGAATAAGTATATACATTGTGTGATCAAATCTTGTGAAGGTGTCTCCATTTCTCTCCTGTCTGTCCCCTACCCACTGGCATACTTCCTCCGTGCACATCCTGGATCTGTCCATAGGATAGGGGTTATGAACTGCACCCAAGGAAGCCAGCTTTCCTTTTTTTTCTTCCCCTTTTGTGTATTGTTGCTGGGGGGGGGGTAATGTCTCTGGATATTCTCCCCCACCATGGCTCTTACAATCTTTCCACCCCTCTTCCGCTCAGTTCCCTGAGTCATGGTGGGTAAGTATTAAGGCTGTCTTTGTTACTATGGCTTTGTAGTATGTTTTGAAGTCAGGTATGGTGATACCTCCTGAGTAGGATTTTTTACTTAGAATAGTTTTGGCTATCCGAGGTCTTTTTCCCTTCCAAATAAATTTAGAGATTATTTTTTCTATGTCTGTGAAGAACGAGGTTGGGATTTTTATCGGCATAGCATTGAATCTGTAAATCGCTTTTGGCAGGATTGTCATTTTTACTATATTGATTCTCCCTATCCATGAGCATGCAATATCTTGAAGGCTGTCTTATTGTTGAGATCTTAAGTATCTCTGGATCTTTGCCCTAGGTTGTGTTCAGTATCATTGGTGTCTGTCTCCATTGACCTTTTATGGGTTATCTGACTTTCTGTGGTGATTGGTCTCCTGTTTGTCTTTTCACTTTCTTGTAGGCTTCATTTGGGCCCTGTGTGAAGGCTAGTTGTGGTTTGTCTCCTGCCAGGATGTCAGCCATCACCCAATGACTTGGTGGAATTGAGTTTCCCCAGCTTTCTCACTGCCTTCTGAAAAATACAAACAAAATCTTCTTAAAAGACATTTCCTCTTGATTATATTAAAAGTCCTTCCACTGATATCTGTGTGATGTAATGATGCTAGACACAGAAAGTTCCAGGTTATCTACTCCCTTGCAGTTAGATACAGAGAGAAGGCTTGTGAGGGACCGAGATTTACAGATCAAGGTTTCAAGAGGAAAAGGTCGGCATAGTTTTCAAATAGGAATGTGTAAAATTATAGTTTACACACATATTTCAACATATATATATATATATATATATATATGTATATATATATATATATATATATATATATTCAGAGGACACACCGAATAACTTCTCTTGGCTCTAGCTTGTATCATGCTACTACTACTCCATAGCAATCAATAACATTTGATGTTGGTAAAGTAGGTGAAATTAAAGGCATTGCCACATTGTAGAGTATAGTGTAATTGGATCATATTTCCTCACTTGTATCCATCCCCCATCCCACTGAGCACCGTCCTCTTCCCAAGTAGTTCTTCTGTTTTGCTGTCTTATTCTTTTTGTCCTCCTCAGTCCTCGTATCAAATTTTTATTATTATTTTTTATTTATTGTCCATAATGAATTACATTATTTAGTAGGCCAACAATGAGTTGTTATCCCCAATTCCCCAATGCCCCCCTCCCCATCCCCATGGTGAGGAAGACAGAGGCATGGCTCTCTGTATCAAAATTTTGATGCAATTCAATACAGTTCAGGTCTTGTGGGGTTGTAACAAGCTTCACTGTGAGCCCACAAATGTGCCAGTCAGTTCATGATAAGAGGACAGCACCCCAAAGTAATCCTGCTAACCCTGTAGCATATATGTTTCCATCCCACTTTCACAATATTCCCTGAGTCTTGGATGGCATGATGAGATGTATCATTTATCACAGAGCTCATAATAGCCAATTATTTTCAGCCCTTTGATGGGGTTTTATTCTTCTCAGTATCTACCACCAGCTCTATAGAGAAGTTCCTCTGATTATGACCACCCTCTCCTCTACTGTGTTCCCTGAGCCGTGGTGAGTATTACAGGAATATATTCAATGCTAGGCATTGGACTGTCTCTCCCTCTGGTCACTTTGATGAGTCCCCAGGATTCACCACCAAATGCAAACAAATAGAAGCATCTCTCACTAAAACTGAGAAAAAGCCCTCATCTATTGACATAAACATGGCCATGTAGTGAAAAATAACCGATGGCCTCAATGTATCCATTTACCCAAAGAACATTGGTATCTCCCTCCCTATAGAATGTGACTTTCCAAGCTTTTGATTCAGTACCAAACATGGATTTCCCCTACATACATGGCATGGTCTTCAATCCCAACTAAGGAGCAGTTGGTTACCCACTGTGGCACCAGTGGGCACATCATGCATGGCTGGCCCGTTGTATAGGTTAGAGGATCTTTTGCTGGTTTAGACTACTGATAAATTTCCTTCCCTGGACAACCTGCATAGCACTTCACAGCACTGTGTCCACTACTCAGCAGGAAGAAAGCTTTCTTTTTTAGGTGCTCTCTCTGCATCTTGGGACTGAAGTATATGAAGTCTTCAGAAATAGGGTCTTACCATCTAGTTCTGGTGCGCACAAAGAGCCTACTGGGGGGTGAATAACTCCTGGAACTGGGATATACCTGCAGGAACTAAAACTTCAGGGCATAGCATTAGCCACTCCAGTAGGTACTTCAATAAGAACTCTTTTAAAAGAGTTGTGGTCTCCTTAAGTATACAATTTTGGATAAAGATGTAGCTGTTTAAGATGTGTTCAGCTGAAGTAGCTCATTGCCATTGTGAAGAGGGTTCAGTGACAGTAAGAGAACAATAAAATCTCCCAAGATTCTATACTATATAAGCCATAGTCTCTTTTATATTTTGACAAGCTACTGTACTATATAAGTCATATTCTCCTTTATATTTCTAAAAGAATCATGGGAATGTCTGTCAAATATCCAACTAGTAATTTGAAGTAAGAAGAAGTAGTTGAAATTCCAAAATATTATAGGCTAAGAATATATACCCAAGGAAGGAACAAACTTGAACACAGTGGAGGAATGGTCTTCCCTGGGGAGGGAACTAGACATCACTGAAGAAACTTTCTAGGTTGTCCTTTTCCAGAGTTTGTTCAAAGTCAGTAGACCAAGAATAGAAAGAGAAAAGAATTATACACTGGGGTGTCCACAAATCTTCCAGGAACATGCACACTAGAGTTCCCATTGAATATGGAAAAAAACTGTCTGAGACACCAGCTGTACCAACCAAGAAAACACTAACAGGAGACTCATCAGAGGTCACCAGTGGGAAGGCTCCAGGAAGCAAGCTGTAATCCCCTTGGAACTCATCTGGTAAAGGAGAGCCTTGGTGCCTACAAAATGCAACAAGGAGCTGAAGCGCCCTTAGCTTGCTCTTAGGAAGCCAACTATAATGTTTATCAAACCCCCAAAGTCAAATATTTTTTTAACTCATTAAAAGTGAGAGCCACCTTATGTCATGTCTGTAGTCCTGGACCCATATCCAGAAGGCGCAAAGCCCACCAGAACCAGGAAGGCCAACCTTGTCTTTCTCCAGTGCCTCGCTACCATGGGGAGGTTAACACTGTGCTTGCTGGCAAGGAAGAAGTATTCCATCATTGTAAACTGGCCAAAGAAGATTATATGTGGAATGAAGATACAGCAAATCTATAACTGGCATGATCTCTTATACCAATATCAAAACACACAAACTGCTCACCTTCCCAAAGGTGTTATGATTCAACTCCATACTGTCTGAGAGAATATGAGCTCCCAGGATAATAGTAATATGTACATTCAGACCAGGAAAATGATAGGATTTTCTAGCAGAACCATTTTTAGCCTTCACATAGATTAAAATGAAAGACAGGCATGAGCTTCTTTCCCGACTCAACTCTTAAAACTATTGTAGTTGTGAATGAATCCTGTGGCATGGCTAAAAACTTCCATTCAATTAATAACATATCAATGATATGGCTAGGAATCAACATTTTCTGAACAATTTACTTTGGTCAATAAGTCTATAGCAAGTACACAGTAAGGTTAAGACCATAGAACCTAGAATTCACATCAACAGTTTTGCTAATGCATCTGGAAGGTACAGATCCTTGTCCACAGCCTGAAATATACTGATTGTTATAGATGCTTAGTCATCATGAGCCTTGGTGGTTTGAGTCAGTTGTATTATCTTTTTAGCACCTTTTATTGATAATTTTGATATTGGAGTTTTATATGTTTTCTTAACAATACCTTCACAGAGATGGAATATCTTTACTATAAAGGTATCCCTCTTTCAAAGATATAACAAAAATATGTCCACTTGACCAATCGACCATATTCTCATATATATATATATATATTTCCAGGCATTCTTTTTGTAGGATTCTTATGTGAACATGATTCCCCTATGATCTGTTATGACCTTCTAATTGCTGGAACAAAACAACTGATCACAATGTATTTAAGGGAGGGAAGGATTTATTTCATGCTTACAATTTCCAGGAGAGGATTCATCAGGGCAGAAAACTCAAACCAGCTCTTAACATCACACATCAGCACTGGTGAGAGAACAGCAATAGCTCTGAACATAGTAGACTGGACTCCTCAACCTCAAGGTCTGCTCCTAGAAATAAATACATCTCCTTCAGCAAGACACTGCTACTCAAATACTCCACCAGCTGGGGAGGAAGGAGGAAGTGTAATTACAAACACCTGATGCTATGGAAGTCATTCACATTCGAAACACCATGTGGTCCTAACAGAGGGAAGGGGATTAAAGGTTACATCTGGCCTCTCTGAATCCTTTGCTAGGACAACCTTGGCCATCATATAGTCTCTTTTTAATGATGTACTAGAATGCATCTTTTTATGTGAAAAAAAAAACTGTAGATTTAGATGGCTTAGCATTGTGTTCTGAATCTTCTTTAGTAATCTGACACTGTCTAACTGCCATTGTTAGTATAGCAAGACTGGTTTCAGGTTTAATAATTGCTGGCCCTCACAAGACGAATATAAAAAGAAAATTCTCCAAGTGTAGAGCTACAATGAAACAGTTTTAGAAATATTTTCTTTTAAAGAACCTCAGAAATTTTACACTTGGCACCTCCCCATCTTCCCTTGCTGGAAATTTCTCTAGGTTTGACAGCTATTCACAGAATCCTATGCACCATCATGTTGCCTTTAATATTTCCAACTCAGGAAGCTTTTGTCATTTTTATAATGAAACTCAAACGATGATGAAATGCACTGGCTCAGGGTTGCAGTTCTCTTTTTCTGAAAATCCAAGAATTGAGAACAGTTTAAAAATGGTACTAAAAATGGTACTTATGTGGAAAAATGAGATGAGATATATAAGTATCAGTTTTTTGGGGGGGAGTATCATTTCACCTCCTTGTTGAATATCAGAGGAGTCTGTTGAATTTTTTTGGTCTTGGTAAAGGATAATCACTCTCAAAAAAAGCTGTATATCCTCCTGCATAAAAGTGTGAATTTGATTTTCAGAAATTGTTGCTTAAAGCTGTGTTCATGATTGCTTAATAGAAATTATGATAAAGAGTATGTTCTGGACATTTTTTTCAATATTTTCTAATTTTAATAACTATGAAATAATGGCACATATTTTCTATAAAATATAAAACTGTGACCTAAGATTTTGTCCAGGGCTTAAATAATAAGCATGTTTACATTTCAATTGATTAATCAATCCGTTGTAGTCTTCATTGTCATCTGGCAAATGTTGTGTTTTAAATTCCAAAATTTCTAACGATGAAATTTACTAGTGAGATAAAATATAAAGTTTTTCCATCACACTATTCGTTTCAAATATGATAGGCTTGGGGAATACAAATTCTAAGCCTGCTTTTATAGATAGCCTCTGGGTGACTATGATCAGAGGATTCTGCAGGCACAGTACTCAGATATGGAGGTTTGAATCAGATGTCCCCCATAAATCATGTGTTCTGAATGCTTGGTCTCCACCTGGTAGCAACTGTTGAGGAGGAGCTTTGCTGAAGGTTGTTGGGAGGTGGCATTTGTGGTATTATATAGCCAACTCCCCCTTGCCAGAGACTGGCTTTCTCTCTCTCTCTCTCTCTCTCTCTCTCTCTCTCTCTCTCTCTCTCTCTCTCTCTCTCTCTCTCCTGTTTTACACCTGCTATGGCACTGGTGATGTTCAGCCCCTGCTCATGACATGCTTTCCCCTGCCATTATTAAGCTTCCACTGGAGACTGTGAACCATAATAAACCCTTTCCTCCCATTGGCTACTGTTGGTTGGGTGCTTTGTCTCAACAATAAGAAATAACTACAATGGCAATTTTCTAGTCAAGATAATAAATAACTTGAGAACCAACCCAGCAACCCTCAGCTCCCTACATAAAATCTTCAACACTCATCTGAGGTGGAGACCAAAGACTTCCTGGGTCTGAGAGACAGCCCCATTGCCTGTATCTTAGCTACATCACTACTTTTGGGACCTGAGGAGAAAAAATAGAGGGAGGACAATTGGCTATTTCTATTCTTTTCCCATAATGCCATAGACCCTCTTCCTTCTTTTCATTTGTTAATGCTTGTATAATTTACTTAAACCACAAGGATGCAAGTTAGAAAAAAATGAAGGAGGTGTTCTATAAATTAACTGAGCCCACAAAGCAGAATATTTTAAACTGTTTCTTTGAATGAAATTGTTACTTCCATTGCATTAAATTATAAAATATAATGTCCAAATTAGAAGATATAAATTAATCCTGAAATATTTCAAAAATAAAGAGTATATAGTATATCTTCACAATAATCATAAGTGTACATAAATATAAATGTTTGTATTAAAATAGCCTGAAAATAATTTCAGGATGATTCTTTCATCCACAATTGGGGCACTATAAGCAGATTAGTTAATGGTAAAAATGGTAAATTGCCTTTCTTGATTCCAGCAGTGTAGCAGAAAAACTGAGCTTAATGGATGGATACAGTTGCCAGTTATTGAATATAGATGTTCTTGGTAAGGGGTAGAGAACATTTCTTCAATTACCTAAGCAACTTGCTCTCTCTTATATTGGGCACAAATATTAAGCAAAAGAGAGAAAAAACAGCACAATGAAATATATGTCTCATCTTTGCATTGGGCTGGCCTCAGTATAAACCTAACCACATCTAAAGGTTATATGAACATGAATAAGTTGCTGAAATTCAGAGACCTTCAACTTTCTCACTTAAAAACTGAATATTCTGGTTATTTTAAGTGAGGATAAATATAGAGTCTACAATACAGGACATTTTAAAACCAATGTTGGTTATTATATTTATTAACATGATTTGATTGAATTTTATACATAGTATTTTTCTCTCTGAGCATCTATTGACTCATGTCATATTAGGTTGATTTAACATTACTGCCATTGTTCTAACTGACATTGGCATATTTTTAAAATAATGACACTTAAATTCAATAAGGAAGAGTTTTTTGCAATAATAAAAATAACTTAAAGTATTTGCAGTATGTTAATACAGCACTCGGGTATCATTTTTCTAAATTCACAGGTAAGCTCACACTTTGTCTCAGTATAATTCTATTAAGAAATGTTAAAGTGATAAGCATGACTTGGAGAAGTGTTCATCATCTGAGAATCAGTAGGACAGGCATAAACATTTTCAATTATTTAAGAAACATTAGTATTTTTAAGTCTCAAAACTATATGCACATTTTATACCTTCTACAAACAATATGGATTTTAAAGGAAGTAGGTTCTATTGCAGTATGTTGTGCTATAGATAAGCATTTTAAAGACCAGTAGTGGAATTAATTCAAATTGCAAAGCTATGTTGGAGAAAATGTATAAACACATAGTAAAGAGAAGATAACAAGTTACACAAAAATAAATCCTATATACATTCATTTCTTAAATGTTTAAAGTATTCAAAAATCTTAAAATATGAAGAAGTATATTTTTGGAATTTACAGTGGATAAATTCTTTCTGTACAAAGCTCCAAAATCAAAAATGTTATAGGAAATACTGATATACTTGATGCCATTCCAATGTTCATTAACAATTTAATAAAAAGTTTTAAAAGACTAAATGACAAATTTGTCAAATTTGTTTCAATATATAACATCATATTTTAAATATCTCCATTCTGATTTAGTGATATTTTAATTGGATACTGTTCCAACCTCCATACAGTGTTTCCATGGGGTCTTCACAAAAGGAGCCAAAATGTACTCAGTCATAGAAATATTTATTAATAGTTAACCACTATGCAATCAACAAGTCTTCCAAATCCACTAAAAATTCATTCAGAATATAAGGGAAAGCCTCAGGGTCTCATCGAGCTCTCTATTTTTTCCTCACTCTCAACATTGCCCACTTTCCCATAACAACAATGAAGAATGAAGAGCATTCCATGAATGACTACCTAGAAAAAGCAAGGTAGCCAACTCTTTTTTTAAAAATTTTTTTATTTATTCATTTTCAAGCAGAGAGAGAGAGAGAGAGAGAGAGAGAGAGAGAGAGAGAGAGAGAGAGAGAGAGAGCGAGCACCAGGGCCACCGCCTTGTGGTTCTGGCCCATGTGGGACCTGGGGAATTGAACCCGGGGCCTTAGGCACTGGAGGCAAGTGCCCTATCAGCTGAGCCATCTCTCCAGCCCTAGCCAACTCTTAATAGTATCCTTGATTATCAAGTTGGATACATGAAATTCACACAGTAATAACAGGAAATTGAATGCCTTGGCTATGAAGTCTTAAAAAAGAGCATCTTTTGTCGTAGTCAGCCACACACTGCTGGTATGAATCTTCAAATCAGGCACAATTTGGGGGAGGAAAGTATTTATTTAAACTACAGATTGAGGGGAAGTTCCATAACAGCGAAAGAGGCTTTCACAGATCTGAGCAGAGAGAGAAACCCATCACCAACACCACACACACAGAACAGCAAACAGGCAGGAGGGCAAGGAGAGAATTCTTTCACCTTTATATAGCCCTAGGGTGGAGTCTTGCAATTGTATCTCAGACTTAATGGCTTCCTGATTCTCTGAAATTTCCTTCCTGCTCTGCCCACACAGGAAAGGATGTTTACTTCTAGCTTCGTTGAGCTTCCTTAAGTCTTGTCCCCTACTGAGAGGCTGCCTTCCTATAAACATCCTCAGAGACCCACCCAAGATTACTTGAAAGTCAAGTTGACAACAAAATTTAACCATTACATCTGTGTTTACTGTATTCATGGTTGCCAGGTACAATCATTATATTTGTGATGAATTATACCCAACCAATGCATAAAATCTGAATAGTCATATTAACAAATGCTTCTCCCTGGAGAAGAGGGGTTGATAAAAATGAACAACACTAGTATGAAGATATGTTCATTTTCTGTACTAGCAGAAGCTCAAATACAAAAACCTAATTTGATAATATATATATATATATATATATATATATATATATATATTTCCATTTTAATTCTGAGGATTTCTCTATTCATAATGTATAGGAGAATCACTAATGGTATGTCCACAAAGGTAGAACTATCTCCACCATAATTATTTCAGGGTGTAAGTCTGAAATTCTTAAGTTCATTCCATCAAGTGTTGATTTTAAATACACAGTTTTATGTATCAAGTGAAACACATTAATAAAGCTATGCTACTATGTTCTATAGTGTTTCTCATTAAGAAATAGTCAATATTCTATGTTAGTCCAACATCAACACAAAAGTCAACAAATGTACCTTTTTGTCCTTTACCATTGTCAAGAAAATAGCAAATTTCTCAGACATCATTTTTCTTTTATATTTCAATACTTTTGATAGATGTACATATTGTATTTTGATCAGAATGCTCCTACCATTCCTCTTCCACTGACCCCCTTTCTCTTCCAAACTAGTCCCTCTTCTATGATGCCTTGTTTCCCTCTGTGTGTGTGTGTGTATGTGCTCTCGCACATGCAAGCACATATGGCCAACTGAGGTTTAATTACCAAAAAGTTAAATAAACCACTTTTGTTCAGTTTTCGTACTAAAAGAATTGGGCTCTATATAGGCTAAGTGCTCAACACACTCTATTTCATTGATAGGCTGTATGTTCAAATCATGCGCAAGTGACAATCAGGGAAAATACTACCAAAAAAATCATTGACCTCCTGGTGGCTTGTCACTTTTGATTTACTGACTTGTTTCCAAGAAATGAAGCATTTTCTTGGGAACTCAGTACATTGGCTTTTAGACCAAGTCCTGGAAAAAAAAGTTTAAAACTATTGAAGTGACTGCTGGGTGAATAAGACTCCTGTGCAAGCTCAGATTACTCTTGGCAGGGCTACAACCTACTCAGAATCAAAAACTAACACTAACACATCCGGCAGGCCACTGGGAATACAGCAGATTTCGTGGAGAGGACTAGATGGATAGGTTTTCTTTAGATAAGATAGTTTTCAAGTCATTTCAAACCGTATACACTAAGGCCTCCAGAAAACTTGTTCTGTCTCCTATCTCCTACATTGATACGTAGCAGGAAAGCATGTTACTTTTAATTTGCATGTTTTATTTGCTTAAAATAAAAAATGTGAGTCTCAACATCTTCAGTCAGCCTTAATATATAGTATCTGATCTCATTGGCTAAGGGTTTTGGTAGTGGAGTACTCAAAATATATGAGATATGCTTAGCCAATTCACCTTCCCGTGTTTTGTTGGGACAATACTTCCCAAAGCTACCTTATTATTCTTGTGATAATGAGATATCTAACCTGTTATTTGGGGGAAAAAAGCCTTAATGTTATATATAAACATGTTTTTTGGTCAAAAACTTGACTTGGTTAGACCTAAACAATGGAGTTGATGAGTCCTGGTAGAACAAAGAGAAGGAACCACTCTATGATATATAACTCACATTACACTATAGTCTCACAAGTAACAGAAAATTTGTGAAGCCTTTTATTTAATATGTGGCTATACATCTGAGGCAAATGAGAAATAAGGAGTTCTTCCCACGGTCATAAGGGCAAAGCCATGCTCTATCACATGGAAATAACTCTGTTTTTATTTAAAAGAATATAAAGTGGCTTTTCACATAGGTTTCTGGACCTGAATGTGTCCCTCCTTTTCAGTTACTACAGAAGTTTAAAATCTGAAAAGTTGAACAATCGTTGAAGCAACACACTCTTCCCTTTAAGCCTCGCATAATGATTTTATATCAATGCATGTCACGTAGTGAAGCTGTTTCTCCCTCAGAGAAGCTGGCAGCCACCAGGCTTAGCCTTGCAAGTGCCTGTGGGCATTTCTGAGCAGCAGTCAAGTACTCAGAGAATAATGGAGAAGTCACTGATATGTTTTAGGAAATCAGTCTAGCAGCTCATCCAAAAATTGGTATAAAGAAAATTAATTTTTGAAATTTTAAAGACTTGATTTAAACTCAATTCTGGAAAACCAAAGGGGAAATCATATTTTTAAACGCCATATAAATGAGTTCCATGGCCCATTGTGATCTTTTTTCCACTGCATGATATTTTTAAGGAAAAGGATAAATATGTTTCTACTCATAGATTCCTTAAAGGAAAAAAGCAGAAAAGAACGAAAAGGGTAAAGGAAATGACATTTGTCAGGTACGATTGTTTGCAAGAATATCACGATTTATTACATATATTATTACTTTTGATCTTTGGCATAACCAGAAAACCATGAAAGTAGTATTTATAGTTGTCAAACACTGGCTTGGGACTCAGCTTCTTTGATGTCCATATATACACATAATTATGTTACTTAGTATCTCTGTATTTCTGTTTCCTCCTCTGCCAATAGAAAAAAAAATGTTATAATGTTCATCTGGGCATGAAAATATTGAAAAAATTTTGTCTATATGCATTATACAAAGCAAATATTCAGGGTATGAAGGTCAGTTCACTTTACATATTCAAAAAATGAGGCTCAGAAATGAAATGTTATCCAGACCACAAACGTTGATAAAAATGGTTACAGTTTAAATTTTATCTCTCAAAACCCTAAGTCCCTAATTTTCAATCAGTGAATTCCTCTAAGAATCAGTGCCTAAACCTTCTATAATGATGATCAAAAGTATTCTAAGCTGGTAGGGTGGTATGCCACTCACAGAAGACTGGAGTAGGAGAATCCCTGTGAGGTCAAGGCCAGTCTGAGCTAGATTGACACTGTCTGTGTTCTAATTCTATTTAGAACAAAAGAATATGCTGCATGATATCTATTTCTTGTCTTTGTATTAGAGGAATAATGTAGTGATGTGCTCTTGTAAACATAACTGAAATGTATCCTTAAGAGGAACATAGAGATCTATAAAGTTGAAATATGCATTGTAATACAAAATGATTACCTACGTGATGAGCTTTGGGCTGAGAAGTTTCATTTAGAATGGGTAAAGTCAGGACGTCTTTAGTTCTTAGGTAGGCAGAAGTTAGTAACTTGCCCTTCCATACTCACATAATTGTTGAGTTGTTGGAAAGCACAATGTATCTTGCTTTTTAAGACGTAGGTTTATACATTATCTAAGTGTAATCTCAGAGCACCATGTTTATTAACTTTTTTTAAAATTTTCACATTTGTATATATTTGATTATATTTACCCCAATCAACCTTCTCTTAATCTGTTTCTATTCCTTCTATCCCCCTTCTTCTTCCCACTTAATCTCTTTCCTACTTTTGTGTCTAATTTTTGTGACCCACTGAGTTAAGTTAGGTTTCCTTGTATGGGCATAGTTGGGATAATTTACTAATGGCATTATTTAGCAGGTTACAAGTGGCTACATCACTTAATGGAGAGCATGAATCTCCCCCCTTCCCAGCAATCTTTTTGGGAAGAGTGGGGTTTCATGAGCCCCTCCTTATCGGCAACATGATGTTCACTGGCTCAGTCTTATACTGGAACCCACAGCCACTGAGTTCATGAATGCAGCCTTCCTCCCCCATCCTTGCTTTTAACAATCTTTCTGCCTTTCTTCATGCAAGCTCCCTAACCTTCAGAATGGGTGATCTAGATGTCCCATCTGTGGCTGAGCATACTATGCTACTTATTCTAAACACTTTCACCAGCTACACATCTCTGTATTAACCTCTATCCACTGCAGAAAGAGACTTCTGTGACAGGAATTGAGAGCAGTAGTGCTCAATAGGCATAAACATAAATATTTATAAGGCAGTTTGACAAACTGTTCATTTAGAGTAACAACAGTAATAGCTTATGCCCAGTCCTATGCCATCACTAGCCGTGGGTTTTCCACAGTGCCCAGCATGGATCCTTCCTGTGAAGCAGGCCTAGAATCCAATCAATAGCATTTGTTTTGACCCCTATAACAGTCAAGCCTCTATTGTATCAGTGAGTACATCGTTCCTGGAACACAGGGTCCACAGCTGGGGTGGAGTACCAATGACTTTTCTCTCCTAGCAGCCTGCACAGTACTTTCTGGCACACTGAATGCTAAGTGTGGCAGTAATCTTCATGCTGCTGAGACAAACATCTAACCAGAAGCAGTTTAGGGGATGAAAGGGTTTATTACACGCTTATAGATTCCAGAAGAAGCTTTATCATGAGGGAAGAAGCTAGCTGACTTCATCATACATTCACAGCAGAGCAGAGAGAAACCACAGCCAAAACAAGCAAGCAGAAGCTCACTCTGAATACTTTAAGGCTGGACTCGAGATCATTCCCCAGTGACACACCTCCTCCAGCAGGACTCCAACTGCTGGAGACTAAATAGTAAGCTTAATCAAAATGCCTGAGGTTATGGGGCCATTTAATTATCACACTAGCCAATAAGGAGGATGCTTCCAACCCAACACCAGCTTGATTTCTCTGTGTCTTGTATCGAAAGTGTGTGGTATCTTCATTACTAGGACCTTTTATTATCATCATTATTATTATTATTATTGATTTTATTTTTGAGAATTTTAATACATGAACATATTATAATTTGATCATTTTTCCATCCTGTTACCGTCTTCTCCCCCTCGCCCCCGCATTCCCTGTCCCCATTCCACTGAGCACCCTTCTCAGTATAAGTAGTCCTTCCACTGTTTTGATGTCTCAGTCCTTTTCTCCACCTCTGTCCTCAATGTCAAAATATTGATGGATTCAGATTATTGAAGGTCTTATGAGGTACTGGAAACTACTGTGCAGTCCTGAATGCACCACTCAGCTCAGGTCAGCAGGATGGTGGCCCAAAGTACATATTCTCACCCTTTGGCTCTTGCATTCATTTGGCCTCCTCTTCTATAATATCCCCTGGGCCTTTCTGGTCTTGATAGAGATGTCTTGTTTAGTTTGAGCTCTCAACAACCTCTGATTTTTTTTGGCTTTGATGAGTTTTGAGTCTCCTCACTGTCTTCTGCCATCATCCTGGAGAAACATTTCCGGTTAGGAGTGAGAGAAGCACTCAAATTTTTCTGACATTTCCTCTGCAAGTATTCTCTAAGCCATGTTGGCTGTGATCTGTCCAATAGGGAGATGGCTTCCATTTAAGTTTCAGTTTCAGAAACAGTTTCTCAATGCCCTGCAACAGCACCATGTGAAATCTTAAGCAAAAGGATTTATGTCTATTAAGTTCATTATTTGGAAGGCCTCAGGGGCCTCTCTGATCAACCACTCACAAGAGTAGGGGTAATCCATCTCTAGCACTGAGATTTACATCAATAGGATTTTTCTGACTACTTCGGGTAGAAAACCAAGAGTGGTGCCAATAGCCTCTGGAGACTCTTTGGGAAACAACCCATGTAGAGATATTGTTTTTAAAACCCATGAATTCCAAGAATAGAGTATCTTGGTTCAAGTTCATTTTTCCTTTAATCACATATTTTAGTTAGCTAATAAAGAAATAGGCTATACATAGCTTTTGAATCACAGTAAATGACTTATTTGTTCGTATATCTCAAAAAAATCCATTAAAGAAAATCCATGTGTTTTCATAAGATATAATCTAAATAGAATTTTTAAAAATTCAATTCTATATTGTTTTGAAAGGGGTCAGATTAATGACTGTGGTATATGAGGCTTTTCTTATTTTTACTTTAAAAAGATACAGTTTGGATATCAATGATATCAATACCCTGCATCCCAGAACATACCAGAATGTTAAACTTTCCTAGCCTTTGTGTACAGAAAGGCCATTGTCTAGAAAAATCTTTTACCTTTGTCTCCTCGACTTTCTTGCAAATAGTTTTCACCTTAAGCAACCTCACTTTAGATAGAACTTTATCCAAATAATCCTGGCCAACTTCTCTGCACTGGTACTTGTTTCATTTCTTGGTCATTATCTGTTCCTTTTATATATTTATTAAGGATATTGTTGCAGAAATACCCAGTGACAAAAGACAGAGCCGCTTTGGCAAGAGGAGAGTGAAGTTTTGTTCTAAACCCGGGCCTGGGGGCTCCAAGCTCAGGAAAAAGGTCTTGGGCCCCACACCCCAGGTAATAAGGGGTTTTATAGTCAGTACAGAGTAGGTATGTGACATTACACATGCCAGTTACCATCACCTAGCAGTTTACACATTTGCAATAGGTTTCAGATATTCTTCCCAGGTATTCTCCAGCCTTGTCTCTTCCTTATCTCAAAGAACTTCAGAGCCATGACAGTTCTCCATTTCATGCAATGAGATTGGCCACCTGGTGGACAAACATCAGTAGGATGTAACAGTGAATGCAGGGGAGGGGGGCAGTGAGCTCACACTCATTTTGCTACAATAATATCACAAAATACTGTCAGCAGAGGCCCATGGGTCTTAGTCATTTTTCAAGCACCTCCTTGTGTAGAGCAGCTAGCACATGGGAGGCAAGATTTATACACTGCTAAATTGTACAACAACATTAAAATTAACATTGTATTCAGTGTTACTTAACAAAAATGTAAGAGCCATAGTGGGGGAGAATATCTAGAGTCATTGCCCCCCTCAGCAACAATGCACAAAGAGCAAAGAAATAAAAACCTAGCTACCTCTGGTGCAGTTCATAACCTCCTACCCTATGGACAGATCCAGTATGTGCATCTAGGAAGGACCCCAGTGGTTAGGGGACAGAAGGGGGGAAATGGGGACACCCTCACAAGAATTGCTCATACAATGTATATACTTATTCATAATAAAGATAATAATTTAATTAAAAGCTATGATTTCTTTGTGGAAATATAAGTTATTAAATTATAAGAAATGATCATATATTCATGAATATTCATAAGCATAAATACCACACTGATAAAGATATGAGATAATTACAATTGAGATACTATAATTGACATAAATATGACATGATAGAATATAGGCGATATCATAGAATCAAGAGATAAATTTTCCTTTTCCTTTTTATTTTCATAATGATTTTAATAATACCATCCACGGTTTCAGGAAGATTCAGAATTACACTTTATATAATTGCAATTTTTTTCTTTATAATTGGATCTAACCACTTATAAATAAAAATGACATATAAAATATAAAAGCACTTTACTTTCAAATTTATTTGCACTTGTTTTTGAAAAAATGTCAAACCTATGACTACAGCCTCTAAACATTGAATTTTCTATTTATTGGCAACTTTATACATGTATATAATGTGCTTTGATCATATTTCTCCTTTACCTTCTTTTTATCCCCCTTTCTTCTTTCTACTAGTCTTCTTTTACTTTGATGACTTCTTTTTCTTGTGCGTAGGTGTGACCCAAGGGGTTTAATTAGTGCTGCCTGCATGGACATGGTCGAGGAGTTATTTTACCACAGCATATGGGTCCTGCCAGTGGCTGTATTATTAAGCAACTAATCTAAAGGTAGGCTTATTCAAACCTAGATTTTATAAAACAGGACACTTCATAGTTCCCAGCTAACATTCTCCTAAGAAAGTAGTAGTTATTTGATCTAAGACTCTTTCCCTTCTTACATCTTGTCTTGTAAACTAGATTTGAAAGTAGTGTTGACAAAAACCACTGACTATACATGCAAATTAGTGTGGACTGTAGGCTTAACAGCAACTCTTAGCCTGTGTTCACCAAGCAAATAACAGAGGATGGCTGTGTTATTGAAGAAGCTCCTATGAAATAGAGCTCAGCCCATCTAACATTTCAGTGCAAGCATTGCTTAGAAAACCAAAAAAATAAAAAATGCATCTGGGTGAAATTGCAGAATATTTAGAACAAATAGCACTTCCATCGAGATTTTCATTTCACGATGACTTCCTACTCCTTAAGCATTCACATCAGCTTTTATCCCCTTTGCCAGCTTCATTGTTGTATTCGATGCTTGCTGACAAAGATACTGGGCACTATTTGGAAAGTTGTTTGCTTCCTCTGAATTGTATTCCCCTGACCTCCCAGTGGTTCCTGTATTTCACACAGCTGGCTCTGCCCTCTGTGCTTTCAGCAAGTGTGAAATGGAAAAATATAATGGTCATCTCGGGACAGGAAGCTCGCTGTGAAAATTCTGTTTCTACTCACAGTATTCATCAAGACAAATTGGTTTTCTGGCAGGACACTCTTGAAAACAGACATTAGTACACATGCTTGTTTATTTTGGTAATTTTCTATTTATTCTCTTTTTTGAGCCTTCTTTGATAGTCAAGCTTTGTCAGGTTTATTCATGGACTATACAATGATCTAGAAATGTAAGAATAACTTTTTTAAAAAAATAAAAAGAATAATTTCTTACCTAGTACTAGTCTGTAAAGTATTTAGTGAAAACTTTAGCCAGATATGGTGGCACATAGTTACAATTCCAGAATTTGGAAAGCTGAAGCAGAATTTTAAGTCCAAAGTCAACATAGCCTATATAGTGAGACCCTATCTCAAAAAAATAAAATGAATAATAATAATCATTATTTTTGTAATGCTGTTGATTATGCTGCTGATTCATTTGCATAATTTACCACTGAACACATAGTGCAATAAATTTCTTGGCATATGACTTTGTATGTGAAGTCCAGTAGTAGTTATGACTGGGCCACTTCAGTGTTGACTCTTATACAGCCTCTCATTCAACATGCATGAGGCACCTCTATCTTCCAAGTGCTGTCTTAAAAGCTGCAGATATCTATAGATACTATAGACATAGATAAGTAGACGTACAGATGGATGTATGCTAGTTACCTAGTCAACATAATGTAGTAAGCAATATAATGCAAGTGATATACTAATTTGACAAGTAGATGAAGTTCCTGGGTGTATGGGTCACAGTTTTGTTCAGACAGCATGGAAGCATGTGAAATTCAGGTGATGGTAATAGCACTCTGAGAATTTTATCCTCTGAGTGGCTGAACTCCTCAGGTCTTAGTTCAAAATGATGGACTGATACATGCTTCAGGGTGAATGAGCCTGGAAAATCTTTTTTTTTTTACTTGTCCATAATGAGTTACATTAGGAAAATCTTATATTCTCTGAAAGAAACCAGGTTCAATAAAGGACATTGTAGTATACATTTTCCTTGGATGTATTACATGATGTATGAATTATACATTTTTAATGTTATTGCATTAAAACATGTTTATACCAATACATTAAGAAAAATAATTAATTAGTTAATCAGAATTGTTAACCTCAGGTTAGGACACTTTAACAGTATGTGGATAAATTCTATAAATAATATAATTAAATATTAAGAAAAAAGATTAACAAGCATTTTATTTAATGTTACTTATGTCTTATGTTTTAGATAATATAATTTAGACTAATTATATAATTCCACAGATTTCTTTTTTTTGTATTTATTGTCAATATTTAGATAGACTGCATGAGCAAGTCTTAGGATGGTATCCCCATTTCCCTCCTCCCTGTCCCCAACCTGTTGAGGGTCCTCCTCAGTGGGCTTGCTGGACCAGTCCATGGGATAGGGGATTATGGACTGTACAAGAAGTAGCCATTTTTTTCATTGTGTGTTGCTGGAGGGGGTGCCGAAGGCTCTGGATAGTCTCTCCGACAATGGCTCCTATAATCTTCCACTCAGATCCCTGAGTCATGGTGGGTGAGTTTTAGGTCTGCTTTACTGTTGAGGCCTTAAGTCTCTGTATTTCTGCTTTGGATTGTGTTGGGTTCTTAAGTCTCTGGATTTGTGCTTTGGATTGTGTTGGGTGTCCTCTGTGTCTGTCTCCATTTACAGGTTATCTGACTTGCTATGGAGGTAGGTCTCTTGCTCATCTCACCCCTTCTTCAAAGGTTTCGTCTGGGCTCTATGTCATAAATTAGGGGTGGTTCATCTCCTGCCTGAGTGACAGGTAACATCTCAAGTCCTGTTGGTGGGATTGGGTTGTCCATGGTTCTCATTGCCTTCTGAAACATACACACAGAATCTCCAAAGGAGGGTGAGATCAGTATAGGTTAAATGAGACAAATGTTAATTTGGTGAGAGTCTAATGAGTATAGCCTCTCTGTAGATCTTTGGTTCGTGGGGGTTTCCCCTTGGAGCCCAGGTTCTTGGTCCTCATATGGGTTTAACATAGATCCCAGTTTCATGTAAGGGTTATCTTCCACTGAGAAGATCTTTTAGACAGTTAGCTAGCCATTGATTACCCACTTAGGTTTAGCACACTATTGCACAGATGAGCACTTCTTGGCTTACTGGTCTCTTTCATATAGCAGTGTCTTCAGCATTCATGTAGCATCATTCAGTGTTGTATATCAGTGACCTCTGAATATCTTTGGTCAGTTTCCCCTGGCAGCTCATGTAAGGCCTTCGAAAACTACACATGCTGCCATCTGGAGGCTGATTACGATTCTGGATCCAGCAGGGTCTCTTGGTGTTTTGTGATGACAGTCTGTGGTATCTTCAGCAATAAGGTTTTGCCTTTTGCATGGGGCTGGGCTCAAGAGCATTGGCATAAGGCTGTCTTATTTTGAGAACCTTGTGGGTTTCTTCCATCAATAGCTCAGTGTGGGAAGTAAACAATGACTGGGACAGGGAGTTACAGGCCAGAGCAATTTGTCTTGGGGTTAGGCTACCACCTGCCCAATTCAGGGCCTCTTTCTAATCTAAAAGTTTAAATTTGCTAATAGTCACTGCTTAACAAATTATAAAATGCCACTTTCGCTTTTAACTGATTTCAGTTTATCAAACCCATTTTAGCCAGGTGAGACAGTGAGTGCATATAATCCCAGCTCCCAGATGATGGAGGCAAGAGGACCAAGAGGTCCATATCATCCTTGGCTAATTGCAAGTATGAGGCCATGATAAGTTGTGTGTTTCAAGTGTAAGGTGGCTCACTAAAGTATTTTTCACATGGCCACTTTAAAATATCTGCAAGTAATTCTAGCATGTTATCCAACATAGGTTATTGATTATCTTTTATACTCTTATTGAGCTCATTCTGGGCCTTTGGCTGATGAGTACTATTGAAGTGCAGTCCTTTTCATTTTATGCTATGAGGCTCTGGGTCCTATTTAAACCTTGGGTCTAACTGATTTTCCTAGACCCCTATCAGATAGAGAAGTGGAAGATGCTCTCTAACCTCTGATCTCTGAGAGAAAGCTCTCATCATCTTCTATGAACTCCTTCTTGCTGTAGATATGCATCACAGGAGTTGAAGGTGACTGTGTGATCTCCAGTACTTTTATGTTGAGGCTTCTTTATTGCTGAACCAACCATGGTAAAAGTTGAGACAGTAGGATGGCCTGCTCTTACATCCCTCTCACAAGGCTACAATGATATCATAGGATCAAAGGGACACAGTATCAGCTAGAGATGAAAATGTCTATTTTGGCCTTCTCTGACATCACTGAGGCAGTGTGTGTTGGAGTTCCTCAGTACAGTTTCAGAAATGTGAGTGTAAGCCCTCCTGTTTCATGCTTATGAGTAAAGAAGGGATTGAGTTTGTTGTTCATTTAACTTTTTGTCAAGCTTAAGTACAATGGTTTTTGTATGTTTTTTTTTTCTTTGCTGGGTCTATAAGATTCTCTAGCTAAAGAGAACAGTCCTTTCTTTCTTTCTCTTTTTTTGCATGTGGGCAGTGTATGTGTGCAGTGGTATATGTGTGGGAGCAGATGTGCACACTCCTTGCAACTGTGCAAAAGACCAGAGGAGAATTTTGGCCACCCTTCCTCTATCTCTCAACAACTTCTTTCCTTGAGATGGATGCCGAAACTTTCCAGTACTGATAGCCCCAGTGAGTCTCCAATGTCTGCATTCCCCATAGGACTAGAGTGACAGGCAACTGTGGTTACATGCAACTGCTTTACATGAATGCAGAGAATATAACTAGGGAGGTATCAGCCCCCTCAATCCCTTGTGCTTGTGTGGGAAGTGCTGTTCTCCACTTAGCCATTTCTCCAGACTCCTCCCCCAAAGAGGCTTCTGATACTTTTGTAAGAACTTTTGTTTCTCATCTACATCCTTTGGGTTTATGAGTTGCTGACAATTCCAAGTAAAGAATATGCAAGGAAGAGAGAAAGCAAGGGAGGGAAATAGGCTGGGAGAGAAAGAGAGAAAGAGAGAGAAAAACAAAAGGAGTGATGAACTCCACAGTTTTTCTTTAGATATCAATACCACAAGCTGGACTGTCATTTACTCTCTTTTTAAAGTCTTTTTATATCTGACATATAGTCTAGGCATTTGAATTGACCTTAGTGGGAGGAATAAAGAACTATACCAACTTCCCCACTGCACAAATCTGAATTGTGAAATCATTTCTAAATTAAAAGTTCAAGAACCTTGAAACATTGTGATTCTTTAAATTTATTAGGGAAGAGAATTTATTTTGATACAATATCCAAAGGGTTTTTTTTTTCAGAATGCTGAAGTATACTGAAGGTACTTTTGTCAGAGAAAAATAAACTAAATGGCAAATTCATATGACTATATTCAACTTATCAACCCATGAAAAAAAACTGTATTATACTTTATATTTATCATGCCTAACAACCTGGTCAATACATTTTCTATAAGAATTACAAGAACAGGTCTACAGGCTCAGATTCCTCCTGGCTTGGGAGCTCTTCCACCTTCCTTACACACTATGCCTTACAGTCTAATAAACCTTATCTGATCTAAAAAAAAAAGGTAAGAACAAATAAAAAAAGAGAAAGCAAGCCAAACACCATTACATTAGCCAAACATATCTACACAATTACATGAACAGAGTTATCTAATGTGTATGATACAGAAAAATTGTATCATCACACAAGACAATAAAGAACAAATATTTCTAATAGCCTAGAAATTTTTATGTGCATTGTCATTATCACTTTCAAACATTCAGTCTTGTGCTTGTGATTCATGACTGAAAATCAAGTGATTAAAACAGAATTGGTTAAAATGGTGAGTTGGTTAAAAATAAAGATTCCCCGTCACTAGCTTTTATATAATTGTAGTTTTCAAGTACATGACAGCTCTGCACTGATTCCTATCATTTGAAACTTTTCTCCATCTTTTTCTCAAGATTTGAAACAGAACCTACTTGTTTTGAATTCCTAAATAATATGAAAGGTGCTCAACTCAATTATGCTTTGTTTGATTAGCAGGCTTTTCTGAATATTTTGATAACTTATGTGAATTGTCTTAAAGTGATATGGTTATTGTTTACTTAACAGGCAATAGTAATTTTTGAGGTATGTCTGTGTCACTCTGTGTGTTCATGTGTGTGAGTGCATGTATGCACATGCCACCACACAGGTTTGGAATCTGCAGTTACCATCCTCACCCTCCACTTTATGTGAGGAAGCTATCCTCATTGTTTACTGCTGCATTCACCAGGCTTGCTGGCCCATGAGCTTCCAGGAGATTCTCCTGAATCAACCTATGATGATCAATCTGTAGGCAAGCTTTAAACAGGTTCTGGGAATCCAAATGCAGGCATTCATTCTTGAGTGGTGAGAGATTTCTACACTGAGCCATGTCCACATTAGAATTATTGCTTTCAATGTATTCCATTATAAAACCCTCAGCATGCTGCTGTTCTCTTCCCTGTTGTTTTCATGGAGAGAATCAGCTACATAAGTGGGGTACAGAGCAAAGAATAACGGGGGGATGTCTTTTTTTTTCCTTTTTTAAAAGTCAAGAACTTCTGGATGGTATCATGAAGGAGCATTAAGACGAGCATAGGGTCCTTGTACACACAGGCCCCAGTGTAAAAGCATAGTCCACACACTTGAAAACCTTATCTCTTCAAGTCAGCATAAGTTGGGGAACAGACAGGGAAATCTGAAAATAACCACCAGGACCAAGTTTATGTGTTCGTTAAACACTTGTCCCACTTTCAAGACTCTCCACATGGGAAATATCAAAGCCTTGGATCATAATACACAAAATATATGTGTTTCAGTGTTGTTGTCATGAAGGAATATTAGAACATTTAATACTAAGAATAAATTGTGAGTTTGGAAAGATATACGTAAAGATATTTGTTTAATGACATTATAAAGTGCTGTTACCTAAGAAAAACAGGACACAAAGGAAGAAGCATAACCTACTTCCTTTCTCCTTCTCTCCCTCTTTAGACATTCTCAGAACGGAAGCAGCATTAGTACAATATTGATAGGGGTTTGCTCTGGGATGTGGACAGATGTGTGATGATTACTTGCTGCGTGGATGTTTCTGCCCATTCCCCATTTTCTGCGAAGAACTTTTACTGCTTTTACAACCAGTAGGAAAAAAAATACAAAGACATCACTTAGAACTGACAGTTTCTAAACCAACAGTTGGAAGCAATAAACTAGACAATAATACAAGTAGACCTACTGCAAACGTGCCACACTCTCTCCAATGCAGCCCTCGGGAGAAGCAATATTTAGTGCCGAAAGCAGAGTTTCCACTCAGGTTACACAGTTTGCTTGATCTCACTTGTCCTGCTAGGTTTTTCAATTTGCTATGTCATTGAACAGACTTAGTTAGTGCCATTATTTTTAATGCCTAGGTTTAGCATGGAACATGAAAACTTTTTGTAAATGGTTTTACATTGACTACATGCCAATGACTTAGTCCTAGAACATTGTCCTACCACCAAAACAGTGGTGGCCAAGGGTACAGATGGTGATTAGATAACAGCATAGAATTTTGAAGCATCTTAAGCTTGGCACTCCCACAACAAAGTCAAGATAAGGACATGGTTTATTTGGGATAGTTTATTTGGGAGGTGACAACAGGTACCACTTGTAGGAAGCAAGCAAGGGTGAAAAGTGAGAAAAAACACCAAACATTATAGGATCGCTATTGAAGTCCTTATTACCATGGGCAACTGGTGCTTAGTCTCTCTGGTGAACATTTTCAGATATTTGTAAAGAACCTCTTGGAGTTTTGCAACAGATGCTGTCCTTGGAGAAACTAGTTACCTGGACTTCTTAGCTAACTCTATATGATCTATGAAAACTCTCAATGCTTTGAAAAGGAAAATCAGCAAGTTGGGTTAGTACCTCCTCAATGGCTTCTCGGCCCTTTGTCTAGACCTCCAAAGTAGTATTTTTAACAGTCTTTAGGAATATATCTGCCTACTTGTCTGATTCCCCAGGAACTGGTAATTTTTGTAGCAAGTGAGACCATGTCATATCTACTCTGCAAAACGTTCAGGGCCTTGTCTAACACAGGGTTCAGCCAATACCTCTGTGTCTAAGTAGCTTTCCTTGTTTGTATCAAGAACCAACATGGCTCAAACCACTTAAAATCTGAACTTGGCTCTGTCCTGACCAAGCAGGATATCTTGGATAAGTCAACGACCTTTCCTCAATCTCATGTTCCCCCACTTTACAGTGAAGGGATGATTCCTAGGGTGCCTTCAATCTCCTGCTACCAATGATCCATATGTCACAGCTGTTAGCTCGTTAGAATGCATTGAAGGAATTCTGTTCCCAATTCCTCATCTAGCTTTTCAAAAAAACTTCCAGTATCCTGTGACTAATGGTTTGTGTATGGGTAAGTGAGGAGATATGATAAAAGGGAAATTAAACTTTGAACCAGATGGCTAATAAGGAAATGTGTGTCTTTCTTCTTTTGAAATTTGAATAGTAGGTATCTTGTTTTGGAAAATTTTCTGGTTCTTCCTTTCAGGTGTGTATCAATTTATAATCTTTAAGTTAGAAAGGTAAAGCTATATGTTAACCTATCAATAATAAGAAGCACTTAGGCTAATCATTACATCCTATGTTTCACTTTTTCTAGCTTCTTCTACGCAATATACAAAAAGACATAAAAATTTTATTCACTTTAATAAAAAAAATCTTTGATGGAATGCCAGGTACTCTGCCAATCCTAGAGTCTGAGAGACATGTGAGATATATCTTAATCATCTAATAAACTCAACACCAACACAATACTTCCTGAGGTTCATACAATCCTCAAGTGAAAAATGTGATATATAAAAACCTTATTCACTGGTTTTCAAAAGGAACAAGAAAGCAATTGAGGAATATAATAAAATAGAATTATTATACCTTTATTCCAAGCAAGGTAATGAATAAAACTGTAGCCAAATCAATTCAAACATTTAAGGAAGGAATAAGAAATTTTGAAACAAAGAAATCAGAATGACAATATTAGGTAACTTTCTATTTTATGGGATTTTTCAAATTTTAATTACAAAGAATGACTGTGTCTTAATGTAAATTTTCTAAATTCAAAAGATAATCTCAGCCAAAGCACACTCAGAATGAGACAGACATATATGTTGCAGTTAAGCCCATGTTGCATCTTTGGTGAAAAAAACAACACAAGCATGTACTCACCCTATCAACCCGATGGTGAGGAGGATGGTGGACAGAAACAGACAATACGTCCTAGCAATAGTACTGGAAAATATATGTTAAATCGCAGTGGAGAGAATCCCGAACAGAGTGCCATATGTCAGAGAGAATGTCTCCATTTAAGAAATGATCAAGATGGATGTATCACCAGGGGATGAAGCTAATCAGAAAAATAATAATAATCACAGAGAGTTTCATGTTGTCTCATTATATTTATATATAACATTCTTGAAATGACAAAATTATAAGACTGTAGAGCAGATTCATTCTTTTTTTTCTGGAGGGGGGGCTGAATGGAAATAGTGTGGTTATAAAAGGAGAGCCGTGTGGAGGGTCCTCCTGCTGACAGACGTGATCAGCACACTGACTATGGTAGCAGATACACAAACTTATATGGACAATAGAATTCACAGAGGTTAATTCACATACTTACGAACTTGCACACACACATAATACCTACAAGCATACAGTGCATAGAGAGAAGTTAACACAAGATGGGAAGTCAGAATAATATGGGATTCTACCCATTTTGGTTTCTTGGCTATGTTTTGATGAAGTATGTATGCAAGATTTCACAAATGAAAACAACTGATTTAAGGCAAATAAGATTACTTTGTGTTTTTTCTCATGAATGTATGTGAATCTATAATAACCTCAAAATAAAAATTTAATTACAAAAGTCAGTAAGAAAAGTTGACATCCATTAAGAGAAAGTCACAGATTTGAATAGGCCCTGAGAAAGAAGGAAACTACACTGGGGAATGAATCTATGAAAAGTGTCAGCAAAGATGACAGTCAAGGAAATGCATTTTAAATCACAATTAGACTCTGTTACATAGACTGGCTGAATTTACAATATTTGATAAAAACTAAATGTCACTAAAATTAGAATAATCAGAAATTTGATTTTAGGATTTTGAGATATATTGTCAATTATTGGTATCTCCACTGATTCTGACAATTTAGCAGTATTTTAATGATCCAGAAATAAGAATATGAAATTAAACAAATGAAACAGTGGCAATCAGTGTACCATGTTGCATTTCTGGAAAATCTGGCAATGTACACTGCTGATGGAAGCATAAATGAGTAAAATGACTTAGAAAAACAGGGTGCCATTAAAACAAAAACATTATAGTTGGCATATTTTTATCAGAATTTCCAGTCCTGAATCTCTACAGAAATGCTTAAATATGTGGATATTCATAAATGTGCTCACAGCTACCTAGTCTTGTTTGGTAAAAACCTGGAATAACTCATTCCAATTATAATAGACTAGATAGATAAATTAGAAGCTGGAAGATATATAGATAGATAGATAGATAGATAGATAGATAGATAGATAGATAGATAATAGACAGATAGATAGATAGATAGATAGATAGATAGATAGATAGATAGATATCTTTGGCAAAATTATGTTCTATAACATGGATTACTCTTGTAAAGTACAGTATTAGGCTAAACATACAGGAAACAAAATGATTTCCACATTACTAGTATAAGGTTCTGAAGCAGCTATCTTATTTAATAGGAGCTGGTGGAAAGCTGTTGGTCAGGCTCGATGTGGAATCTGCTCATGAAGTAACACTTACAAAGGGCTAGAGGCTGTTCAAGGGCAAAAAAAAAAAGATGAATAAACTTCCAACTTTAACACTGCCATGCTAAAATGATGGTACGGTAAGGGTCCAGCCCATTCCAATTTCAGAACCAACTCTAGTGCCTCCAATTCCCCAGTATCCTGGAGGTTTCCTGTCTCTCCATAGGAAGGTCAACAGCCCAATTATACATGGAAGTAGTTATGGAAGATAAATCTTCCTTTTTAATCTCTTAAGATTAGGGGTGAAATCTCTAAGAGGAGCAATGAGGTATAAGACAGGCATATGGAGAAAAAAAGATAAACAGAAAGGTGCCACCAGGGCTGTAGAGATTGATCAGTGGTTAAAGAGCTTTTCTGAAAACCCTAAGGACCAGGTTCGATTCCCCAGCACCCATGTAAAGCCAGATGTACAAAGTGTTGCAAGAATCTGGAGTTTTTTTTGCCATGCCTAGAGGCCTTGGTGTGCCCATTTTCTCTCTCCCTATCTGCCTCTTCCTCCTCTCTCTCTGTCTCTGTCTCTCTCTCTTTCTCTCTCTCACATATAAATAAAAGAATAAAATAAAATAAAATATTTAAACAAAAATAAATAAAGGTAGTGCCAGACTGATATCATTGTAGAGCTGAGCTATATCATAGCTTCCCAACATGCCTATGACCAACATGGCTAACCAACTCCACATTTTAAAGACATCTAGAGAAATTCCCATGTAAGTACAGAAAAGAGCAGTAATCATTAATCTGGGAAAATACTAACCAACACCTGAAATTCCCCGTCTTTGTGCTGCATTAACTCATTAAAAATCTTCTTCTCCAGTGTAGCTTGCCCATAAAATGAACCACCCCAAATTCCATCAGTGCACGGTTTTCTATTTTGAGAACTTTGCACTCATTCTTTAGTTTAAAAAAAATTCTTGGGTTGGATATATATTTCAGTTGATACGGTGTTTACCTAGAACTAACAAAAAGTCCCAATTCAATCCCCAGCACTGCAGAAACCAGGGATGGTAATGCCAGTAGTCACTGGGGAGGTGACAACAGGAGGATCACAAATTCATAGAATGAAGGAAAGGAAGGGAGGAAGGTTATACCGTGGAATGTTTACATGAAAATCCGGGGGTATAAAACAACCTTAAATGATAGTATAGTGATGGCTCATGGAGGAGTGTGGGAAATAATGAGGAGCACTTTTGAAATTTAGGGTGTCCCTCACATTCTGTTTGTTGATCTGAAAGTAACTATACGTTTTCTCATAATCATCTGTTAATAGGTAAAGATAGTTACACAATTAAATATATGAAGATTTTGTCATCTTAAAAATAAAATGATGGTTGAATGGCTGTGGCTATGGGTCCCCTGCCAGGAAGACCGGGATGAGTACTAAGATATACAGGATCCCTTGCCACAAGGACTAATACAGACAGCCCACAGAGGAGGATATCCAACTGATCAGGGATGGGGAGGGGGGGAATTGGGGAATTCGGGATAACAACGCATGGTTTGCCCACTAAATAATGTAACTCATTATGGACAATAAATATATATTTAAAAAAAATAAATAAAAAAAAATAAAATGATGGGGGCCAACAATGTACGCTGGGCCAAAGATAGCATCTTCAACAAATGGTGCTGGAGGAATTGGATAAACACGTGTAAAAAAATGAAATTAGACCCACTCCTTTCACCGTGCACAAAAATCAACTCCAAATGGATCAGAGATCTTAATATAAACCCGGTAACCCTGAATACCCTGGAAGAAAAAATTGGAGGTACTCTG
>PVHP010019122.1:0-31963 GCA_004024765.1 Zapus hudsonius
AGCTGTTCTGATTTAACAGGACAGGACTCTGCTTCATTGTGGATAATCACAAAGTCTCCATCTAAGATATATTTCAACAATTGTAATATTTTGTGTATTTAAACTAACTCTTTGAGACATTCCCTACTCCAGGATGCAAGTTCAGACATCTGAGGAAAACTATTTCAGCCTCTACACTGAGTTTCCAAACCCTCCTGAATAATTGGTATGTTTTCAAACATAGATACTGTCTTTCTAGACTGCTCTGGATCTAGTGACTTCCAGGTTAAATCTCTATATTTGGACTTATTGCTGAAAATGCTTCAAAACTATGTCTATAATAACACATGTGCTGTTATTAAAATAAAATGCTATATCTATTTCTCTTGATAACTATTAATATATGTCTTGTGCTTTGCAAGCCATACAGAAACCATCTCAGACCACATCAGATGCTATGATGCCATTCAGTGAACAATTCTGGGGATGGATCTGAATTTCCACAGTGGAGAGCAACCTGACGGTGAACTGGACACCCTATATGGAAAACTCCCCACGTCTGGGGGAGTCACCCTACCTCCTGCCTCACAATATGAGACAGGACAAAATCTTGGCAATGTGTAATATGACTAATGGCTCTCTCTCTTGGGCCTTAGATAGGGACCCTTCCCTCTCTGAGGAATACTCCCAGTTGCCTTAACTTCGTGTCCTATTCAGCAGGAAATAGACAAGAGAAAGAGATTTCTTCGTCCCCATGTCCCAACAGCAATTGGGGTATCCTCAAGAGAGGGGGAAATTATATAAGTTTAGGAGTGAGACCCCCACACAAGGTTGCCAAGGACCTGGGAGAGGATTTAGCTATGTCTTTGCCATTGGGGAGACCTGCCCCATATAAATAATTGCTTGCAGGATGATACCCGCAAAGCAAGATATTTGTGCTTCTTTACAGGAATGTGGGGACTCTTGAGGATGCAAGCTGCCTCCATGTCTTCTAAAGGTCCAGAGTGCAGTTATCTTTACAAACGACAGGACTTGAAGCAGCTGCTCCCAAATGACGCCCTGCCCCCACAGGAGCTGCTGCAGCTAAATGGCACCCCGGAAATCGAACTGGGGGCATAAGAACTCTGGCGTGCGGTGGTCCTGATTAACTCGACGCGCATGGACCTTAGCCTGGCAAATGGACTGACCTCCTGGATTGCTTCTTCTTTCTCCCTGTTTAAGGAGTGGGCGGGGGTAAGGATGTTTTCGCATGCTGCCTGGGAGGATGCGTGTTGTGCCTATGGTTGGTCTGTTGCCTGCGTGCCCAAACCAGAAGGGACAAAATAGTAATATCACAAGCATTGGCCGCTTTGGAGTGTGGCTCCCCCCCCCCTCAGGTATGGCTCTCTGCCCTAAAAAAAGCGTATGATGTTCACATAGCCTTTGCACCCGCCGGATTGGTTGATCCATTGCACGCGGAAAGGTATGTAGACAATAGCCCTGTTGTCCTACACAGCCTTTGCACTCCTGGGACTGTCTAGTCCATTGCACATGGGAAGGTGTGTAGACAATTGTCACATATAATACATCCTCAATCGGTCAACACATCATGAGGTGGGGATCGGTCAACACATCATGAGGTGGGGACCAGATTGGATAAAAACTTGTGGCCTGGCATAGTGCTGTTATTCTGGGTATGAGATGCTGTTGCCAACATAAACTAAAAGGGGGAACTGCAGGGAGCCGGGAAACAACTCCACCTTAGACAATGCTTTGAGAATATAACTGTCCCTAGCCAATCTCGTGGCGCCTGGAGGTGGCAAGCAGGAGCCAGCCAATCATGGGACGATCCGTGTCCCTTTTCCCTATAAAAGCAGCTGACTCTTAGCGTTCGGGGCCCCTCGCTTCCTGACCGTCGCTTCCTGCCCCTCGCTTCCTGCCCCTCGCTTCCTGCCCCCCCTTCAATCAAAAGGCTCTCCATTAAAAGTGTGATTTGAGAAGGATCTTCGAGTTGTGGTTGCTCTTCCTCGCTGGTCGAGGAGCTCGCCACAGTGAAGAATAACATACCCTCAGCTTTGTCATCTCACATGACCGGTTAAACAATAGTGGTAACATTAAGACAGTCAATATTTGATGAAGAATTGTAATAGAAAACTGAATGTACTGGATTTTAGGGAAAATGTGTTCTCACTACCACCTCAAGAATGACAGACACATGACAAATGGCCCCCATCCAGCTGGGAGGTATAACTCATCCTACAAGCCAAAATAAACATTTCCTCCAATCAAAAAAAAAAAAAAGAATGACAGACATATGTGTTTACATATAAAGGTACATTTAGAATTATGTGCCTTGCATTAATTGGTCTTTCCTTAGCTTCAACTGATAAAAAAAAGTTGATAAAGCATAAGAATAGGTTGAAAATTTCACTTGCAGACTAGTTTGGGTGTAATGTATATCAAAATATCTACTTTTTCATTCAAATTCATTAATTTATTTCATTAATTTATACATTTTATTAAGAATTTAAGGCAAGTTATTTATTTAAAAATTGAGGTATTTTCTCACTCAATACTCCAGTTACAATTTAGTTATGATGATAATGGTATGATTAGTTTCAACAGTGCAACTGTCTTTCAGAATTACTGCCTTAGACAGTGATGATCTGCTCAGCTGCTTAGACTAGGTGAAATGGATGTCTGAAAGTACCTCACAAAATAGTCACCATGAGATTCCTTTTATTTTACGCTACTAAATATGTCTCTTAAGCCATCTGGAGAGTGGTGGATATCAACTCTGGTTTGGGAAGACAGCTGATGCTTTCTTTTTTGACACCATAGCCTTAATTCTTGTCCTTGGGGTTAAGAGAGCTAATTATTGTCTGGTGGAACAGGAACATTCTAAGTACTATCAAACTACCTCATACACTGGCCACAATAATAATTATGTGTCTATTATGCTCATTATATGTTTTAGTTTGTTCAGGCCAGTGCAATCACTAAAACTTCAGAATCTTTCTTTATAAAACATATATTATTTTCATCACAAAAATATGCTTAGAAGTTTTGTTGAGAAAGCATTCTGGACCCAACTAGCAGGTCTTTTATTTGAAAGACACACCATCAGAAATGAAGCAACCTCTTAAATTTACATAAAAATAAAAAATAAACATATAAAATATACCATGAAATTAGGTTATCCTAATATGTATCTTAGAATACCAGGACATTTATGAAATAGGCATGAGAACTAATAAACTAATAAATCACCTAATATTTTTGTTTCTTGTATATCTGTGTGGTGGGAAAACTTTGCAACTCCTTAATAATTAGGTTACAGGTGATTTAAGAAGGTAACAGAATGAAAATTCTCATATTCGATTTTAACATTTTTACGTGATTTGGTTTTGATTTTTGCAAACAAACTAAAGAGCAATCCTTTAAATGAAAGCATTTGGAAAATGTATGAAGATAGCCTTCATTGAAAGTCATTGGAATAAGTAATGCTATACTCAACATATTAATATGACTTTTCCTAGAATGGGAGAAAAAAAACAACAGTAAAAAAATCTTAACATGCATAATGTATACTGGAAATGAGGGTAATTTTAATAGCACTTTAAAGTCTTTTAGGCTTTTTGATGGAAAATAGAGTAATAACACACAGAAACAACTACAAATGGCTTGGTATTATTACCTTAAAAAGCAATGAATTGCAAACAATATTTGTTAGGGAAATTTTCTTTTATTTTGTGGAAAACAACCATAAAACTGAGGTTTTTCCATTTGAGCAACAAAAATTGTTGGACTACTTTAAATATTTTATAGCTAAGAGAACACAATAGTTAGCATTAATCTTTGAATATTACATGCTTATCTAGTATTTTGCTTAACCACCATTAGTACATGTAAATAAGATATTTCTGTATAAACTTTCTCAGCTGAAGGCCAAAACATTTTTAATGAGATTAAAAAAACTCTATTGGCAATTTGATGGAAGCCTGAATATTTTCAAAATATCAAATACATAATGTATCTTAAAAATTTTAACTTTCAACAATCCAACCAAATATTTCAGTTTAATTTATAAATTTATCTATTACTCAAGAAAAGAAAAAGGTAGCATTTTGATCTATATATAACAATTCAATACAATAATCAGACCTGTCATTAAAACAAGCGATAATCTATGAAAGCAGATATAAACCAAAAATCTTAAGGTGTTTTATCAGTTACATAATAAGTGATTGGAAGAGGTTACTCTGAACAAAGGTCATTTGCAAGCACATAAGTAATACCAATAATTACCTGTATGTGATGACAAGAGCTTAGGAAGTGAACTTCTTAGAGGTGGCCTACAGAGATCTACCATTTTTATGAGGCACAGAGCCATTTTTTCCAAGCAGGCTCCAGTAGACTATACTACCAAAGTTTTATATTCGAAAGATGAGGACCTAATGCAAATGCTGGTATAAAACTCTGCTGATAATAGATTAAATAGTACTTTTCAAGAAATTCCTTTAGATCTATTTGTTTTAGTTATTCATTAAAACACATTCCTGAAACTGCAGCAAACACAGCATATTATCTTCCCATTAGGACTCTTACAAGGAATTGTTGATTTTAATATTATCTTTTCATTGTTTTTGCTCCTGTTCACTCAAATATCCTGGCCATGTTACTGACAGCATATTAGGTGCTAGGAGATATGAAATTAATGTTTTGCCTTCATAAAATGTATACTTAACATAGGGTCAGGGAATAATAGAAGTAGAAATATATTTCATATTCTGTTGGATCTTATAAAGGGAGATATAATTTACTTCATCATGAGTTCTTTGTGCATTTAAATTTGTGGGAATGAACTATAAAAATGCAACATGGGAATGACCTATGGAAAAGAACTGTGTGGTTATTTTATATAGACCTTATAAATAACTTTTCTGAGGACACTGCTGTGAGATGTTTTTTTTTTAGTAAATTCTTGACTTACAACTTTCATGGAAGTTAATGTTATAACCACGTAATCTACCTGCCTAACACAATTTGACTTAATTTATTTTGCCTTGATGTACATTTGGCCTGAAAAGCATATATGACCAAAATTGACAAGGAGATTCTGACTGATGATAAATTATGCTTTCTTGCCAAATTTTCTCATTGGCCTAGTTGCACTCTTATTCCTAATCAAGAATGCACATGGGAGAAGCTCTTGTCATAACATTGAAGACAGTGCAGTAAAAAATGAAATGGCCAGAGTAATGCAACCGGTTTGTTGGAGATGTATGATGAAGTGAGCCAGCTTCTGTCATGAACAAGCTTCCCCTGGAATCTGTAAACCTGAAATAATCTGCAAACCTTCCTTAAGCTGCTTCTGATCAAGTGTTAGTCCTAGCACTCAGAAAGTAACTGCCAGAGAATACAGGTCCCAAGAATTGGGATGGTTGATGTGGTCAATCTAACCATTTAGGTTTTGGTTTCTTGGAATGTGTTTGCAGGAGGAATGTGGAAATATTTAGTCCTTTGGACTAAAGAAGCTTTCCAGTGCTGTAAGTATAGATTTATGGGTTATTCTGTTAAGAGTTTGAAAATGTTAAATGCAGACAGAATTGTAGACTGTGAAGGTTTGGCTTATGAACTATTAAAGAAGAATGCAAGAACTTTGTTGAAACTGGGCTACTGGCAGAGAGGCTGGCTGCTTTCCACCATGCCCTGGGAATTGGAGAAAAGTTGAGTTTAAAAGTAATGGACTTATGTTATTGACAGAAGTACAGAACAGAAATATATGAATGATGTATAGTTTCTTACAAAAACAAACAAACAAAAAAAGAGAAAGTTTTAAGTTAAAGGCACAAAGACTAGTTTTAGGTTACTTTAACTACAATTGCTAAGGACATTACCACCATTAAAGTTGGGTCAACCATTTTGCATTGGGACAACAATCAAGATGCCCAAGAGTTAAATCAAACCCATGGAAGGCTCAAGTAGTTAGAATACAAATTATTTAGCAGGGAGGGGTCTTGAAGTAACATTGCTGAAGGGCTTTCTTGCTCTTCAAGTGAGATCTTTATTCCCCACTGGATTTATCAATTTTGTTAAATGGCCAAGCTGGTATTGGTTTTGGATATATGATATATACAGTAAAGTGGGTCCCGAAATGCACATTGTTCCAAGAGCTGCTAAAATGCAGCAATGTTAAGTATGTTTGAAATCCCTGTATTTAAGCCCAGTAAGTATATTATATAGGGCTATAAAGATGATTTGTGAGTTTCAATGGAAACTCAAGAGGTCTCCAGGACATTTTTTATTTGACTAAGATTTTCATTCTTTCTTTCTTTCTTTCTTTCTTTCTTTCTTTCTTTCTTTCTTTCTTTCTTAATTTTCAGGAGGTCCTGATGCACACTCACACACACATACACAGAGAACACATCCACACACATAGATGAATGTATTTTTTTTTTTAAATTTATTTATTCATTTTTCAAGCAGAGAGAGAGAGAGAGAGAGAGAGAGAGAGAGAGAGAGAGAGAGAGAACACCAGGGCCACCACCTTGTGGATCTGGCTTATGTGGGTCCTGGGGAATTGAACCCGGGGTCTTAGGCACTGGAGCCAAGTGCCTTAACCGCTGAGCCATCTCTCCAGCCCCAGATGAATGTATTTTAATACCCTAAAAATTTGAAAGAATTATATTTTGTAGCAGCTCTAAAATGAAGTAGAGTAATAAAATTGATGGCTCAGAAACATATATTGAGTTTATGGAAATATATGTATTACTTGGTAAATACTCTCATAATTATCTCATTACAGAGAGACAAGGATTGTAGCATCATCCATAAATATAAATTAATCTCAATTGGATGGAATATTAGAATGTGAAAAAGTTTAACACATAAAGATAGTTTAAATTAATTTTTGATTTTTGTTTTGCAGTGCTTTCATAAATATAAGTAGTTCTCACAAATGCTAAAATATGACTGCATTTACTGCATAAATTTATAAATAATTGTAGACAGAACACCATATGTAGAAATAAATGAAGGTGTGGAAAGAAAAGAATGTGTTTAAAATGTATAAAATACAGGGGATTGTTGCCTTTTCCTAACCTTCTTGAAAATATAGAAAATCCAAATGAAATATGTAAATACAGCAATAATATTAACAACCATCACAGATTCAGAAGCCTTGTTACTTACTCGCAATAAATCTAAATGTTTAATGACAACTCATATAGTATTTCTAATTAAAAATTAATAGAAGATAAAATAAAAGTGAATATCTTTTTAAGTAGATATTCAGACATACTAAAAATAAGTGAATGTAAATTCAATTCCTCAATTTCATAACATGCACTTTTGTCAAAACATAGAATGCAATGGAGTATTACGTTCTGCATGTAGATATAGATCAGATTCATGCACTGCAATTGGTAAAGGCATCCTAGAGATGACCTGGCAAGAATTCATGAAAGGATGTACGTGTCTCTGACAGGTCCTTACGTTAGGCAGTCATGCATGCAACAATATGTGGAGAGAGCACTTGAAGACAGCAGCATCAGTTTAAGGCATGAGATTCAACCATGTGCTGTTTTTTACATGCTAGCTTTGAACACAGACACATTATTTATTCTCTTGCTGTCTACACCGAGAATGAAAATCAAAGATAATTGTGATGACAATCTAATAATAATACTATTGGCCTTAGAGTTTTCATTGAGTTCCTGTCTTCTAGGACAAGAAAAGTGTCTAATTTATGTTATTCAGTTTATTTTAAAATGATACTCATTATTGTCTCTGAACAGAAAGGTGCTATGTTAAATACATTGGAGTAAGTGGCATTAAGTATGGAATTAGGAATTAAGGATGGGAAAAACATACAGATGTAATAAGTTATCTTGTGTAGAGGTAATTAATATAAAACTACTATCACCTTGTATTCATAGCCCTTAGATTTATATCATTTAGATATATTTCTTAAGTTCAGAAATTTTTAGGAATTAAATATATTTATATAAATATATGTGATTGATCAAAGCGTAGATGAATTGAAAAACTGTATTTTAAAAGGTCTCTTTCATGTAATATTTAAAACAAAATAACTAAATTATCATCAGATATTGCTTAAGAGAGACAAGCAGGGATTGGGGAGATAACTCAGGCATTAAAGGCACTTGCTTGCAAAGCCTGCTGATCTGGGATCATTTCCTCAGCCACCCAGGGAATGCTAGATGCAAAACTGATGTGTGTCTGGTGTTTGTTTGCAGTGCCAAGAGACCCAGGGGCATGTGCACATGCTCACACACAATCATACACCACACATGCACACAAGCAAATATACAAATGAGTATTTAAAAAATAAGAATAATAGTAAAGCAAGAAATGAACAGAAGAATGCTGTTACAGTTGTTTGACCTATTTGTTTCTTCCATGACTAGGTGCTAACTAGCACCTAGGCTGGTGTGAATGGGGGAAGGGAACAGAGAGAAGAAGAAAGGATGGAGTAAGTGAATGCTAGAAAGAGAGCTTACAGAAATGCAAAACTATTTTCTGACAATAGAAAACAGGAAAACTCCAAGAGCAGCAGTCTAGACTCACATAATAAACTCATTAACAATCCTGAGAATGCACCAGATTACTTGAGAGTATCTCACTTTAAGCACACTACTAGAACAGCTTCTACTGAGAGCTTTTAGGGACATACAAGAACTTCGTTGACATGCAACAAAATGTTGAATACTTTCACATGTTTGTAATTTCCTCTTTAAGTAATTGACACATCTGGTCAAATTCATGATTCATTTGCATGTCTCTTGGAATTAAAATTATTTAGGGAAAAAATCAGAGGTATAATAGAAATAAGCCCAAAACATTTTAATAATGAGAAGCTGCTATATTATCCTCATCACAAAAATTCTAAGATGTATGTTTTAGGAGGTGTGTATGTTACTTTGCAACATGTGGTAGATATTTGCCAACCTACAGTAGAAACACAGCATTTAATTACAAGGCCACAGAGAGAGATTATGACATCAATTTTTTTCGTGAATAACCAACTTTACTTGTTCCATTTTCCTGGTTTGTTATATTTCTGTTCTCCTGGTTTATGAATGAACTGATACAGGGAAAGAAATAACTCTTTAAAAAGTCAAAGTGACAATTTTCTCGGAGTCTCAAATCAAAATATATTCAGACACCTGGCATGTGATTTGGCATAGATTCCTCGTATTTATCCATGGATGTTTTCATGTCCTCATACATAACCTACCAGAAGGGCTGTAAGACTTCCAGTGCATGAAAACAAAAGATTTAATAACCTTAGTAGTATTTTTGACAGTGAATGTGACTGCCTCATTCATAATCTTGCATAAAAGCAGAGAGCATGTTTTCTAAGGCAAGGAGATAAAGGGTGGGTATACAGGCAAAGTGTGCATAAGATTTGGCGTTTTAAATCACTATCAGTGTTTTTGTCATTATCACTATAGCAACATTAGAGATGATCTAACAGTTAATCTTCAGACTTTGAAAACATTTTTAGTATGAGATCCTAGATATTCATCAATGCTGATTTATTACACTTAGTGAAAGGGTGCCAGATATGGTTTTCAGATGGCAGGATATACTTGAAGACAAAGGAGGAATATAAATGTCATGTGAAATGACAATTTAAATAATATTTTAAATTGGAAATATATATATATTTTTCCACTACAGTATGAAATTTCCTTTATGCTTTGAGATGTCCTGCGACTCCTGAAGGTAAAGGGAGGAAGATAATTAGTATTTATATCTCCTCTGCTTTGAGACAGAGTGTATGCCTGTTGCCTCATTTATATTAATTACCTCAGTCAATTTTCATACAGACCTCATTTGGGATGGCTGGTTGTTATTTGTACTTTACAAACACATAGAGAATTTCAACTTGACTGAGGTTATATGGCTCAGTTGTTCATGACAATAATTTGTCTCTAAAATCTGTTCTTTTAAAATACCAGCTCTTTCCTTAATATTTTTATTCAGACGGGAATTAATGTTCCATCATGAATTCAGTGTAGAACCAAGTTTCCTTTCCTTGTTGCCCTGAGATCTACACATGTAGATTATGACATGAGCCTTTTACAGGAAGCACTAGAACATTCTCTCAGACATAAGGCTAGAATCAAAAGTAGGCCTGCCATATGTATTCTTTAGGAAGGACAGTGCTTAGAAGAAAGGGTGAGGTTTCCAGAATGATTTCTACCAGACCTTTTGCTTTGCAGCATTTAATTGCTGCTTCTCTAGAATAATAGTTCTGGGTCAAAAGTGGGAATCATCTCATTTGCATAACAGCGCATGGACAGTGCTAGAAGACAGCTGGGCTGGAACCAAATCACATCCCTAGCTAGGGGTGGGAACGAAGGGGCCTGTCCTCAAGCAGCTTTCAATACAATCCCAGCTGGCAGAAACATTAAACAGTTGAATTCACCCCCAGACACTTATTCCCTTATCCTTGACTCTTTTGCTAGGTATCATTAAGATCTTTTGCCTAATTAAAGACTTCAATGACATATGATCAATCTTTGCCTTTTAATTTATTGGTTTATAGATTAAACACTTGCAATCTCATTTACTTGGTCCCATTTTCTCATTTGATTTCAGTTCTTAAATGACTAAAAGAAAAACTGAGAAAGCATTTCATCATGTTAATGCAACACTTGCAATTTGATTTTAAACTATGATAAATGAAAGGATAAGGTTATTATATCACAGTACATTTATCATATTTTACAAATCCTCCCTAAACAGAATTATCACTGAACCATTTCCAGTGAGTTCTTAAAGAATGCCTAGCCTTGCATAATACATTTTTGGTTCATAAATAAGATCACTAGAAAAAAATAAAATCACTAAATGCTATAAAAAGGCAGTATCAGGATTCACTTAAGTGTGAAATATTAAGAATGCTACTCAAAATGACACCTCCAATGTGTGAGCCTTCCATGTCTATGGCAGTGCCTAGCCTGTCGTCTTGGAATAGTTAATTTTGTACTTTATTTTAATATCCTTTGATGACTGCTAAGAAACTAAAATCTCATTAAATAATTTCATAATTAGAATCACCA
Organism: Zapus hudsonius; assembly: GCA_004024765.1. Classification (NCBI taxonomy): domain Eukaryota; kingdom Metazoa; phylum Chordata; class Mammalia; order Rodentia; family Dipodidae; genus Zapus; species Zapus hudsonius. Next base: position 11,055 of record PVHP010019122.1, read on the forward strand.
CTGATTTTGTATTTTAGTTAAGAATCTCGGTTAGAAATGCTTGTGAGAGAAGTAACAGTTATAGGATTCCTGTTTCATACAAAGAGACAAAAATATTCCAGCTCTTTTCATGATCAGTTGTAAAGCATTAATATTTAATTCAATTTATAGGCTTTCTTCTTTGGCTGAAAAGATGTCCTAATAGTTAATTGAACTTGCTGACAAAGTGAGGTGGCTGTGGTTCGATTCCCCACTACCCACTTAAAGCCAGCTACACAAAGTTGTGTATGCATCAGGGGATTCGCTTTTGTAATAGCATGAGGCCCTAGAGTGCCCATATTCTCTCTCTCTCTCTCCCTCCCTCTCATTGCTAAGAAATAATGAATAAAATATAAAAATTATAAAATAAAATTTTTTCTTATTAATCCACAATTGTTCTTTTAAAAATGATTTTGAGCTATCTGGTTTTATGTTCCATGATTACAAATTTTGTGTTTCTCTATACTCTCCTCTTCATAGCATCCAGCAAAGTATTCATAAAATAGAAAATTATACACGCAGATATACACACACATACAAACACATATACATAAAATACATACATTCTCATAGACTTGTTTTAAATATTTTACTTTGCTTCAATTCAGAAATTTATTGCAACATTTGTTTTCTACAAAATGGATTCATTCTAATACTATGGCCTAATTTCTTGATCATTTGTTTGGTATCTGTAGGATCATGATTTTTTATTCCATTTGAACATCTAAAATATTATATTTAGCCATTTCACCAGTAATTCTTTTAAGAAATCTTTTTAAAAAGTACTTTAAAAACAGAGATATTTAAAGTACTTTTAAAAAGAAACCTATTTTTTTTATGAATCTCTGATTCTGCATGAGCCCTGACATCAGATTTTTAAAACAAAGGGGAAAAATTGCACATATCTCCAGTGTCAAACTTTTCTCCATCTTGATTGATGGCATACTCCAAAGTCAGATATTCCTCCATACATACATGCAAGACACTCTGTCAAAGTTCTACTCTACTAAGAATAGAAAGTGATCACACACAGCCTTAGCTCTCCTGGAGATTTCTGTCTGTTTACACTTGATGGGAAAGCTGCCTAGCCATTCCTGATTCTCCTCTTCTGGGTCTTCGTGATCATTTTCTGAGTTTCCCAGGTGTTTATTCCTTGTTCAGTGTTTCTCCAGCACTGTTTACCAAACTGGTCGATATCTGCTTGCTCCTTTTGCATTTTTATTCTGTGTGGCTCCCTTAAAACTAAATTCTTGGAATGTATCAATGTGGAAGTCAACCAAGGACCTTGCATTGTGTAATCACCATGCTGACGACTGTGTTTGGCAAATCACAGAGACTTATTGGATTTTTATTCTTTGTTAACAAACAAATACTTAAGCAATGATTAATAAAAAAAATCTTGGACCATTACTTAAATAAGATCTGTACCACATATATTATCACGAGTCACAGTACTGCATTTGGGAAGAAAGTTTTTGAAATGTATCAAAAGTCATGTCTTACTAACAAATAATCACAAATAGAGCTCATTTAATGAAGGAATGATTTATTACTTTATAGTTCTAAATGCTAGAGCCTAAATTAATATCACTGCAATGGAATCAGACTCTTGGCAAGGCCATGATTAAGGAAACTAACATAAAGACTCAAATTTAAGCAATACTATTTCTCCCTTTGTCATGTATTATATACACAAACCTAAAAAAAATTGTTCTAATAGGAGAAAATGATGCTGGTTATGCAAAAAAATGTTCTGCACTTTTTAAAGGACTCTCAAATTTGGTAAGCCTTAAAAGGAAAGACAGTAAACCCTGAATTTCTTCTTGTGAAAACTCTGATCAGCTTCCAAATCCAAACCATTCCCCACTTCAAGAAAACATGATTGGGAACATGATTGGGAAGAACATGAGAGCCACGTTCAGAGAACCACTTTCTATGGAATCCCAGGGGATGAAAACAAGGTTCATTTGAAAGCAGTGTTAATTAGGATTTCAGAATAACTGAAGCAGAATAGTAAGACATTCAGGAAGGATAAGAGCCTATCTTATTTCTCAAGAGCACCACGAAGCTGGGCTCCAAAATCATTATATAGAATCCTTTAACTTTCCCTTTTCATAGATAAATATAATTCCTTTTATTACAATATTTGTCAAGGTTCCTGTTATTATATCAGGTGCTGTTAGTAAAAAGTGCCTAGGCTATTTCTGGAAATATTTTTCAGTTGTCTATTCCTTCCTCTGTTGTCCCTCTGTTCTGCTAAATGATTTCTGTTCTTTAAAGACTCTAGCATTTTCTTGTTATTTATTTAATTTTTCAGTTGAGACAGCCTCGCTCTAGCTCAGGCTGTATGGAATGCACTATATTTTGCAGGCTAGCCTTAGACTTGTAGTGATTCTCTGTGATAGAGGATTAAAAGAATTACCTACCCTTTTAAACACTGAGCTCATTAATGTAGATTATCCCCCTGTGACTTTTTAAAAAAATTGGCCTGGGGTAAAAATTCTTCTCAGACATCTCCCTTAGATCAAGTCTAAAATGTAAGTGCCCTTGTGTGTGTAACCAGGGAAGAAAAGAGCAGAGACCCAGTGTGATGATGACTCAGGAGGAACAATGACTTGGAGGCCAAGCCTGGGCTACAGAGTGACTTCCAGGTCAACCAGGGCTAGAGAGAGACCCTGCCTAAAAAAGAAAAAAAAATAAGTGAAGAGTTATATCTCTTCACCAGGTGCAGATTTGCATACAGGAAAGACAAATAATTAAATGGTCATCATGGGAATATAGTCATTACCCAAAGGCAAAGAATGTAATAGAAGGGAAAATGAGAACATTTGGATATTGGTAGTCTTTTGTGTAAGAAGAGAGAAATGGAGGCTGTTACCAAATTTAAAATGTCAAGAGACTGTGTTTATGAATATATTTGAAAGTAGTCTTTTTAGGTTGCCAATAATCTCATAGAAAATTTATTTTAAAATTCTATTCCTATTTCTTCTAGTAGCAGTGGTTGTCTTACATGCAAAATATCTTGAAGGAATTTTAGGATAATAATTTATTGAATATATCATATATCAAAAGGGAATATATCTATCCTTTAAAATCAGGAGTTTGGCAGTATTATGAGTGCTGGGAAAGAAAATAAAACTAAATTTACAACATATTAATTAAGAACTCATAGAATCCTAGTGCAATCAGGTGCTACAGAACAAATTTCAATACTGATCCTAAGGTCAGCAGCCAGCACTCCACTCAACATCAGACCAATGGCCTTCCTGTGCACCTGTAATAGATTTTATTTCTTTGAAAAACAATTCTTCTGAAACAAATTGCAGCATACAAATAAACTCTTATTAACAAATCTCGAGTTTAGTGAGTATATGAGCTTGGAGAGACAAAAGCAATTAGTAGTACCATTTCTATATACTTAAGTCATATTGCTGTCTCTTCTTCCACTGCTTGTCAGTTAACCTTTCTTGTGGGGTTCAGCCCTTATCAAAATTTGCACTACTTACCTAGCATGTCACAAAATACCAAATTCATTATTCTGTAGCAACAAGATTAATGGTGATGCACTGGAATCGCTATGCCTATTACTTATATTTAATAGATTAATTTCCCTAGTAGAAATTCTACAGTGATGTTCATTTATTGATCAGGAAAGCCAGGCTCAGAGATGCTACATTCTTTGGAACACTGCACAGCTGATGTATGAAATGAACTCTGCTTGACTCGAACAATAAAACCATTGTATATCCATTTTAGGCACATACTTATGTTAACTAGAATCTTCTTAAGTTTCTTATAACTTGTAAAATCATATCTAATAGTGTTTCCACCATCATAGCCTTCACTGAAATGTATAATTTTTGAACATTTAAGGAGAACATTAAAACATTTCATACTGGGAGTAAAAGTTAACAATCACCAAATGCTCATATAAATTCAGCCTCTCTTATACTTTACATGGTAATTCCTGAGCAATGACAATTCTAGTTAGAACAAAAGCATGCCAGGTGTTTATATGGACAAAGATGTTTTGTTTAGGATAAATGTCTGAGCAGTATTCTTAAACTCATATGGTGTCAACAACATAGGATCTAATACATGATACTCTTCAACTTAATTTTCCAGAAAATGGGCCCATGGGCAAATTTAGTGACTGGGAAGTGGTGGGAGGCTGTCTATTTAATGGAATGAAGTGCTCTATCAAATATTAGGAAAAGGGATATAGAGAAATAGCACTGGCAGTCTATCAGTCAGCAAGTTGATTCTTTTTTATTTCATGTATTTATTAGTTTTCACTTTTATATGCATATATGCATATTTTTATATCTATATATGTATATCTATTATATGTATAATCTCACTTTTATATGTACACACATATATATATATATATATGTCTATACATATATATGTATATATATATATATGTGTGTGTGTGTGTGTGTGTATAGATGTGCCATTGTATCTTACCTCTGCAAATGAATGCCGGAAACTTGTGTCACTATTTATTTCCAGGTTACATGAGCTGCTTGGGAATTGAACCAAGGTCAGGAAGGATCTTCAAGCAAGAACTTTCTATTGCTAGCTATCTTCCCAACTTCCCAATAAGTAAGGCAGGAATCAGAGGCACTGGGATTTAATTATCATGTTTGAAGTTACACAATAATCCTTTATGTTATTCATTTTTGAAAAAATATTCAGTTTTAATGTAAGTTGAAAATTTCCATCTTTCCGTTAATTTTATGTTATTTATTCACAAAGTCAGATATGATTTAAGCTAAACAAATGCTAAGTAAATGAAGAAGACATGGATAAAGAAGGAAAAAGCATGAGGCAAAAATAATCTGACTCTTAAATTGAAGCTAGAATCCATATTCTATTCAATAAAAAAGGCACATAGCACTGAACATGGTAAAACATGGGTGGATGGCTGACATAAATAGCTGTATACAACATCATTATGTTATGTCTTTGTTGGAAAGTGAATCCATGGTAAATATCAAATCGATGTCTTCTATAACCTACAAGTAGACAGGGGACTCAAGTACAAAGGCAGGAAAAAATGCGGCAGAGGGAATGCAATGGCTTAATATCTTATAGTAATTCCTTTACACCTGTAAATAAAGGTCAACAATCACTGAATGCACTCAAATGTAGAGTTTTTAAATTTTAATTGATGATTTTCATACTTGAATGCAATGTAGATTGATCATACTTCTCTACCAACACCCTCTTTTCTCTCCCTCCCCATCTTCCTTTCCACTCAACTCCCTTTTGCCAACTCCCACTTTGATGATCTTTTTCCTCACTCATGTCATCCATGTAGAAAGAGTGATGAGCCCAGTATTGTGGAGATCTTGTGGAGGTAATGACAGCCTCAGTGAGGTCATGAAGCCAAAGAAAAGAAGCCAGAAGATCATGACCCTAAATTCTCCTTTCGATGCTCTGGCTCGTACATTCTTTCGATCACCTGTTCTGCAAATACTCCCTGAGATGTGGAAGGCATGAGAAGATGTGTCATTTATCACTCAGCCCACACCTGTCACATCTTATTCTTACGCTTTGACACGTTTGGAGTTTCTGCAGCAGCCAGTGTGGTTGCAAATGAAGCTTCTCTGACGAAAGCAGACTGAAGCACTATTCTGGATCATAAACATTACATAAACATTAGAGGGGAATTTGATAGACATATCATTTTCTTTTAGTCAACTTCATTAGTGGCTTCACCTTTAGAGTCCTTGACTTTTCCAGTCATAGGTTGTTGATGAGGTTTTCGGTAGCAGGATGAATTCTCTCACATAATGGGTCTCATATCCGATCATGAAGAGATGCATATCCCCATAACTTTCATGAGAGTATTACACTGATGGCACCTCTCACCTAGCTAGTCAGCTGTAGAGTATGTGTGGTGGGTCTAGTATTGGATAGTGTTGGTAGCTTTTTGATGCCATCCCTCACCCCAGGCAGGCTGTGGAGCACTCTCCAGCACTGTGATACCTACCCAAGCGGGAGGAAGCTTTCTTACATTGTTCCAGCTTGATTTTATTAGATCCTGAAGGTGTCTTCAGCAAGAGTGACTTACCCTCAAATGACAGACACCTAATAATTTTAATACAGCTAACAACGCTGCAGTAATCTGACTAAATACATAATGCATTACATTTCCCTCCTATTTTTGGAAACCTGTATTGTGGTTGAAATAGAATTAGTTATAAGAACATCCATGTCTTTTAAGAGAAGTAAAAAAGAAGTTTGGGCCAGAGGTAAATTGAAGTAGAAATAAGGGCCAGAGGTAAATTGAAGTAGAAATAAAAAAAAAAACAACCTTTTTTAAAATAAAAAATATAGTTTTGTGTATAAAGCTTATACATCTATGCATAACTAATTCTTAAAAAATTCTGTAATACAATATGATAATTGCCAATTTTGGCACAAAATTCAAGCAAAACTAACTTGGTCCTGAAAAGTCCCCTCATTAAATGCTGAGATTTAAAACTACCCATTTAGAGGTTACAGGTACCCAAAACGCATGAGGGCTGAATGTTTTGTTTGAATCCCAAGTAAAAATATTTAATAAAATCTACCCATGTATAATTTAGAGTCCTTGTTGACAACTACTTGTTGATGTGATTACTGTCAGGTAACATTTTGAAGAGTAAATTTGTTAGTTTTCACATACTTTTGTTTGGGGGGGAGGAGAGAAAGGCATTAACATAGAATTAGAAATTATTCAGTCCTTTCATAGGAAATATATTTATGCTATTTACTGCTGACATTTTAGAAATGAAATAGGATTATCCATATTTTTATAATTGTGTTCTTATTCTGATGTGTAACAAGCATTGAATATAGAAGAATTATAAATATATTAATGCATTTGCTGAGGCTTTCTCAGTTCCTGCTTGGAACCTTAGAAAAGACAAGGAAGACCTGTGACCTCAATTTTCTCACTCACAACATGTAACTAAGAAGAACAATTCATCATTCATAATATTCTAATTTGAAGAATAAATTAGTCAGCACATGTGAGGTGCTTCAACCTTGAGCAGAACATACTGAACACAGGAGGAGCTTACTTACTTCTTGAGGTTTCACTCCCATTTTACCTAAACTGTCTAGGAAGATTTTTGGTATATTTCAAACATCTCATTATATCCCAGTATCTTGGTATATTTCAAATGTCTCATAATATTTAATGTAAATTTCTTCAAGATAAAATTATGAAAATAATTCAATTAAACAATATGAATAAAATACATGATTGTTAAAAATAGGTATAAAAAGACAGAGATACAAACAAATAAAGTACAGTGGATGAATTTTGTACTGCACACAAATTCAGAGTTGATAGTATCAGTATCAATAGAGGTCAGGAAGCTAGAAATGGGCTGTAGAGAGGGTTTGGAGTGTGGACTGTGTGTGACTAATAAACTCTGTTAACTTGATCAGATTAGAAACCACATGAGGGATATATCCTTTCAGGCAGGTCAGTGAGGTATCTCCAGGAAGGATTGACTAGGAAGGAGGTCCTTCCTCCAGTGTTGGTTGTCCTTCCATTCATGCTCTATATGTAAAGAAGATCCAAGAGAACTCAGGGCCTTTTGCCTGATTACACACACCACTTCTTGTTGCATGAATCAATCTCTCTACAGTGTTCCTGCTGTCCTTTGGGAAACAAACACAACTTCATCAGACTTCCAACAGAGACTGAAGATGAGCTGCTCTCCAGGAATCTCTCTGGCCTTCCAAGCTTGATTGGGCCTGAGACAAATCCAGCCTTGTGGAATGACAAGCTACCAGGTTCCTGGGCTCTTCAGACTACAAACAGCCACTGTTGAACTTCCAAGAACTATCGTGTAAATTAACCTAATAATCCCATTTATAATACACACTCATTCTAGTGGTTCTGCTCCTCTGGAAAACCCTGACTAATATGGGAGAAGGGGAGCTTCAGAGAGGGGACAGCAAACACACATGATGTGAAAGTAGTGGACAGAATGTTAAGAATGGATCAATTTTAAATTGAGATAGAGGAAAGGGCATGTGCGTTTATGGTCCCTTTGTTTTGTGAAGTTTCTCTTGGCAGATGGTAGTAACTAATGAAGATTTTCAATAAAAATTCATCAAAATGCTGAGAATAAATGAATCCAGGAATTCAATGCTAAAGGAAATGTTTATATAACCCACTTCAAGAATTCAGGAACAGTGAGGAATTGGGGACACATAGAATATTGGAGCCAGTGGATGGCAGAGTACTACAATACACTATTGCCAGGCATGACATCACTGTGAAACTCATGACCTCACAACAACTATTGTAACCTGCCTCAAGCCCACATACACTGGGTCATCATAGTTCTGTTAACGGATGAAGAAGGCATGGGGCGGGTTCCTCATTCCTACCTGCTTTTACAGGCAATCAGTATTTTCTGGGGAAGTAAAAAGAGAGAGAGAGTTTATATGGTATCATACATACTGGTAGGACCCATGTAATCAAGTAAATAATTACACACAGGTGTCCATGCAGGCAGGCTTAATTACACTGAATGGGTCATGTCTACAGGTAAAGAGAGAGACTTCAAAACAGAAGACAGAGTAATTAAGAAGCTGAAGGGTTTCATCAAAGGGGTTTGGGGAAGGTGTCAAGAGAAGGTAATAAGAGGAGACTACTGTCTAAATATGTTAAATACATGTATAAAATTGTCAGCAAATAAAAAAGCCCTATGAGTGAGATTAGTGTTCTTACATAGCATCAGAGCTCTCTCTCTTTCTCTCTCTCTCTCCCCCCCTCTCTTTCCCCCATAAGTGCTGACACACTGAGAGGATGCCAGCAGGTCCTAGACAGAGTCTAAATATGTGGCATTCAATCTTGGGTTTCCAGTCCCACCCCAACAGAGGAAAATGAATTTCTGCTACTTATAACTCACTTTGCTTATGGTTTTTGTTATAGTAGTCTGGGGATACTATAGTTTTATATTAGTCAGCTTTCTGTCAGTATAATAAAAAATGAAAAAAAATAGCATAAAACGTAATAGGAATTTTGTCCCTCATTTTTGAAGCCTTTAATCGATGGCTTGTCCCACTTAGATGGGCCTGTGGTGAAGGTGAGCCTTGTGCAAGGAGAATTCAGTGAAAGAAAACCACTCAGCAAGTCAGTACAGAAGCAAGAATTGATGAGGAAGGGGCTCTGTTTCACCACCCCTTCCATGGCTCTCCTCAGGATCTTTAGAACTTTCCACTGGGTTGTAGCTCCTGAAGCTTTCAGAACCTTCCAATAGAGTGACCTTAAGCGTTTAGACATTCAAGGTATAGGAGGCACATAGGAATCAAAGCAAAGCCCTGATATATTGCTTAGCCAAGAGTTAAAATTTCACACATAGCCTGGTGTGGTGGCGCACGCCTTTAATCCCAGCACTCGGGAGGCAGAGGTAGGAGGATTGCTGTGAGTTCAAGGCCACCCTGAGACTACATAGTGAATTCCAGGTCAGCCTGGACTAGAGCGAGACCCCGTCTCAAAACACCAAAAAAAAAAAAAAAAAGAAAAAAAAAAAAGAAAAGTTCACACATTATCAATGTTCCACTTATTTTATCTCTTATTTAGAATGGCTTCTTTTCTCTTTGGATAAGAGAACAGATTGTTCTAACTGTAATCAGTGACAAACCTGGATGGGGATTTACCCAGTATGACATCACACAAAGCCATGTGAATTATGGCATGAGTGGTACTGCAGGGGAGAAGGAGGAACTTGTTCCTTTAATGGAATTCCATTCATTCCTCTCACAAGAATTTATAAACTTTGCTTGAACAATAACTTTTAACAAAAGTTATTTGTTATATATTTTCATGTATACATAATTGAGTCTTTTAAGATGATTTTCTGTCCACAGAAACATTTCTTCTGTCTACAATTTTATCACAGATTTCAAAAATGAATATGCTACTTCTTGTAGAGAAATATATCTCTATAAGAAATGAGGCCTATGCTATAGACATTTTCATTGGCATGTGAGTTTTATGAAATTATGAATTTTATTATGGCATTTTGGATTAACACAGTTTTGACCTGCTCTGTTTCTGACCTGGTCTGAATCACTCATTAAGCACCTTAGTGGTTTTTGATTTTGTGAGGTCATCTTATTCATGTCCAACTCTATGTGGATGCTTCAGGCATAGCACACACTATATCCCTGACCCACTGGACTCAAGCAATCCTTGCCAATAGCAGGGACTAGAGCTGAATGCCTGCACATCCTGATCATGATGGAATTTTTATATACGTGGATACAATCATCATATTTATCCCCATTGTTCTCCCTTATCCCTCATTCCTAATCCAATATTTTCCCTAATAGCTTCATAGCTGTTTCATGGTAAGATATCCACCATTTAAAAGATAAAATCAGGATTCTGTTTGAGACAATTAGACTTAAATAAATACAGAGAATCAAGAAAAAAAACTCTATGTAATCTCTTGCTGTACTTCAGTGGACACTTAAGGGAAAGCAGAGACACAAAGATCTGTTTACAGGGTGGGTAGAGTGTGGGATGAGATTTACAGCATGGTAATTTTTCATCAAAAACTCTAAGAGGCAGGGACAGAGGAAAATGTTAACAAAAAAAGCAGTATCTTGAAAGGAAAATAAACATCAATATGAAGAGAGTCAAAAAATAAGGTTTACAGTATTTCAGAATGCTATAGAAATATGACTCAAAATTTCTCTGAAACTAAGGCTCTGCTCATCAACCTCAATCATTCTTTGGAATGATGGCATTTTTTTCTCATGTATAAGTAATTGAGTCTTTTAAGATTATTTCTTCTGGCCACCTAATTTCTTTTAATTAACTCAAATGAACAGAAAAAACCTTATTTGGATGTCCATCTTTAAAACTATGAGTTGGTCTGGAAAGATTGCTACATAGTACAAGGCACTTGCCTGCAAAGCTTAATGACCCAGGTTTGATTCCCCCTTTTCCACATAAAGCCAGATACACAAAGTGGCAAACACATCTGGAGTTAGTTTGCAGTGACTAGAAGCCCTGGATCACCCATTTCTCTCTCTCTCCCTCTCTCACTCTTTATCTCTCTCTCTATCTCTCTCTCCTCTTCCCATCTCTCTATCTCTCCTTGCAAATAAATATTTAAAATTATCACTTACTCTCATACTGATACCTAAAAGAAAAAATATTTGAAAAATTCACCTTATAAAAATTAAACTTATTAAAATGGACTAATAATAACAAGTAGACAATTCCCAGGATTGCAGAGCTACTCAAGTAAGGGAAAGAACAGGAACTGCCTGACCGTAACAAGCATTCACGACTGATTGGTCAGCTCATGTATTGTGAAAAGAAGCAATAGTGGTCTGGCATAAATGGCAGTGCCTCAAAAGAATAAGGAGCAGAGAGCTCCTGTAACCAGAGCTACATGTGAGCAGTGGTGACAAATGAAGCAGGTAATAGGGGTGGAAGTCAGTAGTGATTGCCTGAAAGATTCACAGGACACTTGATGCCCAAAGGCGTTAACATTAGAGGTATAATTGGAAAAAAATGAGAATTAAGATCCATTCTAGCATCATTAGAGGGAAGGACAAAGGTAGCATTAAAAGGGCAAAATGTAATCTCATTTAACCGGATGGCAGATAAAACACTGGAAACAAATATACAACTAGAGAAGTTTACTTAATATCACTTTTCCTCTAGTGTAATGTCTTGCATTTTCACACACAATTGCAAAAACAGATGTTGAAATTGTGAAAGCAAATTATATGCCAGCATTGTTTTCACTGTCAGTTATATTATTCTATGACAATATGCCTCTTTTCAAAATTTGCTCGATATCATAATTAGAAGTGTGTACAATAAAAAAATCAGGCATGTTGGTTCATGCTTGCAATTCTAGCACATGGAAGAATGAAGCAGGAGCATCAACACGATTTTAATGCCAGCCTGTGCAACAAAGTAAAGTAAAAGTATGTCTGGGAGGAAGGGGAAATGAGAGAGAGAGAGAGAGAGAGAGAGAGAGAGAGAGAGAGAGAGAGAGAGAGAGAGAGAGAGAGAGAGAGAGACCTCCAAGAGAACTTTTGGTAAATTGACCATTGTATGTACGCTGATGGTAAAAAGATGTTAAAAAGACTCAGAGCAGGTTTATGATGGAACACATTTTCAAGGAGGCTTATTGTGTTACACATTCTGTTGGCAAAACAGATGTAAAGAGGTCCAGGGTAGCATCAGAGTGCTTGCTGTCTGTCTTCCCTTGCTAGTGAGTGCATCTACCCTGTTTCTGCCATTGTTTGCTATCATCAGAACGTTTCCTTCCTGGATTGAAGACCAGAGAGATTCTAGGAATCCTCAGTGCCTTCACTACCAGACTGGGACTGCTGAGGCATTAGGTCTCATGGACTGAGTAGCTACTGTGTTCTCAGACAGGCCTGCCTTGAGAAAAACCTTCACTGAAATGCTCAGCTGGTATCCTGTAAGCTGATCTAATAAATCCACTTGTTAATACAAAATTATTCTATCAGATCTTGTCCTCTAGAGAAACCTGACTAATAACAGTCACTGTTTCTGACACTTGTTATATTAATATTTGAATAGTTTGGATTTTGTTAGATCAATTTCATAATTAAGAAAATATATTCCACTATGTTAAGTACAATACTTACAAAGGCTTATCTTTTCCTTAATTCCTTTCAATACCTTTTTGTTTTTATTTCAGGCTTTCAAATCCTTCTTTATTTTGTACTATTTCATTTTCTATGTTCTGGAACATCTTAAGACAAATACACTGTTTACAGTGTTCTGTAATTGAACTTATTCTTATTTATCTTCTAATACCTAGCTGCTGGTTATTTGCTAAAACTAATATATGGCTTCAGGCATTATACTTGTTAATATATTTGCTTACTGTGAAGTTAGTTGTTTTCCCCTTATATGGTAATTATCACAAGTAAATTGCATTTTTACTATCCTTCTTCTTCAATGCACTTTTATATAATGATAGAACATCCTTGTGACAACCCTGAGGGCCCGATGGACACTGGTGGTTTATCAAACATTGATCACAGACTGTTCTTCACAGTCTTCTCTATTCTTACAGTTAGACTTTAGATATAAATCACTATTACCTTACCTTCTAGTCAAGAACAGACCACAGGTAATAGAACACAACACACTACATGTCAGATTGAAGAATAGAACACAGGGAATAGAAACAAAACACACTAGATGCCAGAACAAAACATAGTAATGAAACCACATACTATATGTCAGGTTAAAGAACATAATACTATATATGTCAGGTTCTGTGCAGGGTGTCTTTTTTTCTGAAATATTTAATTTATTCATTTTTCAAGCAGAGAGAGAGAGAGAGAGAGAGAGAGAGAGAGAGAGAGAGAGAGAGAGAGAGAGAAAGAGAGAGAAAGAGCACCAGGGCCACCACTTTGTGAGTCCTGGGGAATTGAACTCAGGGCCTTAGGCACTGGAGGCAAGTGCCTTAACCACTGACTGAGCCATCTCTCCAGCCCTGTGCAGGGTCTCTTCAGAGGCCTCTCTTTTACATCCTGGTAATAACCTAGATAAAAGATAAAAGATAAAAATCACTTATTTTATTTTCTAAATGTGGTTAATATAATTATTTAATATATAGATAAATTGTTTTCCTGATAACATCAGGCCATTGAGGACAGATCTAATATTGCTATCTGGCAGGTGTGTCTGACTCCAGGGCTGACATCTATTAAACCCTTCCTTACAGCTGTGGTGTTTTCAGCATCTCTTGCTCCTATCCTGTCCTTCCTTCCATCCCTCCCTCTACTTCTTGCTTTATTTTTTCTTTCTATAGTCTTCTCATCTTTTACATATCTATATATCTTTTGACATGAAGAGCAGGATCAGTTCTTTAAAATCTAGAAGACCATGAGTATAGTGATGGGCAAGAGCTGTCTGAGATTTGCCATATCTATTACAACCTACTAGCAAGAAAGAATAAACAGGAGCCATCATAACCTATGGAATGAGCACTCACCATGAAAACTAATAATAAGCATATTAAATGATTAAGTCTAGAATTAATAAAAACATTTAATATGAATAGATCAAATTACCACCTTATGGTTTCTTCTACTCAGATTCTTTTTTTATTTTTTATTTTTTAAAATATTTTATTTATTCATTTTCAATGAGAAAGAGAGAGAGAGAGAGAGAGAGAGAGAGAGAGAGAGAGAGAGAGAAAGAGAACACCAGGGCCACCACTGTGTGGATCTGGCATATGTTAGTACTGGGGAATTGAACTGGATGCCTTAGGCACTGGAGGCAAGTGCTTTAACCGCTGAGCAATCTCTCCAGCCCCTCTACTCAGATTCTTAAAGTCATGAGTCATTCAATAATAACAGTCAGTCAATTTTGTGATGTTCCATGTCTGCTTCTGAGTCTTTGAAAGGCTGAATCTTTCCTTCCTTCTTAATACTATTGCTGATTTACATAATTGACATGGCACTGCTTAAAAGATGTAGAGAACACTATAATCTTTCTTAATGTCTCTCTATATATCTATAGACACTGTAAACTTTCTTACTGCCTATTTATCTATGTATCTATCACTATCTATCTATCATCTATTTATCCATCATGTACCAGAATCTATCATCTATTCACCATCTATCATCTATCTTTCTGTCTTTATGTCTATCATCTAACTTTATGTCTATCTATCATCTAAACCTCCATACATCTAGTTTTAAAAAATCCATAAAATCATGTCATAACAGGTACCTTGAGGTCACTCATTAATACTTGGTGACTTATCTTCCAGGGTAGATACACTTGGTGTACATGGAGAATATTTTCTTTGATTGTCAAGTTTTGGTGTATAACGTGAGTGATATTGACAATTTTCAAAAGCCAGTATCACTATTAAGGCTTTAAGGCAGTCCTGAACAACAGAAATACCTGGCCTCAAATGTCAGTAGTACAGTTGTGGAAAAGTGAACTCTAGTTACGAAGTGACATTATTTAACAGAAAGGAAATAATTTGACTCTTTCATGATTAACTATGTGTATTTTAACAGATGCAGCATATTAACACAGTGTATTAGAAAGGCTAGTACACAGACCTACAAAGACATATTTCCAAGGGGATTTGTTGTAGAGGGTAATCAGAAGTAAACAGGTATAGCCAAAAGAACGGTGAGGATAAATCATTACTGAATGTTGACAAGACATTAGTTAGCTGCTCCACTTATTAATAGAATTTGGCAAGAGAAAATAAATCCAATGTAAATAAATGTTAATTAGAAGCATTTAGTAAATTTTCAGATGGTTGGATATGCCCAAAGAGAACCAGTGTAGGAGGCAGCCTAACCCCAAGACAAATTGCTCTGGTCTGTACTTCCCTTTCCTAATCTTTGGTTATTTCCACATTGAGCTATTGATTGAAGAGACCCACAAAGTCCCCAAAATAAGATAGGCTTATGTCAATTCTCTTGAATATCCATTGCTGAAGATACCAGACAGTTGTCACACAACACCATGAGACCCTGCTTAACCCAGAATTGTATCCAGCCCACAGATGGTAGTTGTGCAGCGCTGGAAAGTGCTACACAAATTTCCATGGGAAAATAACCAAAGATATTCCAGGAAAGCAGAGATAACGGGTATGCAACACTGAATGATGCTATGAAAATGCTGAGGACACTGCTATATTGTAGAGCCCAGCAATCCAAGAAGTGCTCATCTGTGCAATAGTCCTGCTAAAGCTAGGTGGGTAATCAAGGGCTTACTAATTGGCTAAGACATCTACTCAGTGGCTGGAAATGCTTAAGTGTAACTGGGATCCAAGGTAAATCCATATGAGGACCAGGAATCTGGGCTCCAGGGGGAAAACCACACTAACCAGAGATCTACAGAGAGGCCATGCCTTTAGAATCTCAACAAATTAACCAACTTTGTCTCACTTAACCTATACTGATCTCCCTATTCATTGGAGATCCTGTTTGTATGTTTCAAAAGGGAGCAAGAACCATGAACAACCCAATCCCACAAACAGGAACTGAAATGGTGCCCATCACCCAGGCAGGAGATGAACCACCCTTAACTCATGATATAGAGCCTAAATGAAACCTTTCAGGAAGAGGCGAGATGAGCAAGAGACATATATCCTCAGCAAGGCGCATATCCTGTAAAAGGATAATGGAGACAGAAACCGAGGATACACAACACAATTCAAAGCAGAAATCCAGAAACTCATAAGATCTCAACAGTAAAGGAGAACTAAAACCCACCATGACTCAAAGATTTGACCAGAAGAGGGGATGGAAAGATTGTAAGATCAAAGCAAGGGGGAGAACACCCAGAGTTATTGCTTCCCTCAGCAACAACACACAAAGAAGGAAAAATAAACTGACTAACTCTCATACAATCCATAACCCCCTATCTCATGGTCTGGGCCAGCAAGCCTACTGAGGAGGGTCCCAGCAAGTTTGGGACAGGGAAGAGGTAAATGGGGATACTATCAAAAGACTTGTTCATGCAATGCATCTAATTATTGACAATAAATATGGAACAAATTAAACAGTCCTGCTGTATTTTATCTCTTTTCTTTGATCAGTTTGGAGATCAAATTCAGGGTTCTGTAAGTGCTAGGATAGTATTGAATAAATGAAACATGTTAAAATATTTGTAATGTAATGTAATTTGGAAAAGAATAACATTTAATAGAAATAAATAGAATATCATTTTCTAAGATTGAATATTACTCCTTATGCTACACTTGGGTATATCTGTATTTTTTATCTACTGTGAATAAGAAAACTTTGTAGGCATGCCCAGTAGCTTTCTTTAGTAATTATATAATGAAAGCATATATTTAAAAAATCACACTGTATGTTGAGAGATCATGCTGGATCTAAGATGGAATGCAGTGCTCTGCTGGCTAGTCTTCAGAGTTCTGGAAAGCACTATGCAAGCAGTGGATCCTGTAAGTGACAAAATCAAAGCAGGCAAGATGTATACACTGGCATAACAGTGGCACACAAACATTGGGGATAATCAACTCTTCTTGGATTGAAATTGAGGTCTGCTCTTTGGGAGGGAATCCATACCTGGTACTGAGAACCAAGTCAGAAACCTATGGCTTGGAAGGTCATTGACCTTCCACTGTTCTTTGATTAGGATAAGAAGTTTCTGCCCATCAAAAGTCCTGCAAATGTCTATGTTCATCTTTGATTCATGCTGTTCTCACTCTTGGCTATAAAATCTACTTCATAAAAATAGCAGCAATTACAGGATAGACATAAGAGCAATCAGTGTGACAAGAAAAGAAAGGCCACAGCACAAGATTAGTCATCTCTATCACAGAACAATATAAAATAATATAAAACAATAAAATTATCATAACAGGCCAAAATCACATGGTATATTGTACCCAACAACTATATAACATTATTTTTTATCAATAAAAACATTTAAAAATAAATACATTACAATGGTTTTACTAATTATTATTATTATTATTATTATTATTATTATTACTACTACTATTATTACTATTAGTATTGTTTGCTTTTCAAGGCAGGTTCTCACTTAATCCTGGCTTACATGGAATTCACTCTGTACCCTAGGTTTGCCCTTTAGGCACAATTTTTATTCCTCGGTATTCTGAGAGCTCAGGTTATAGGCATGAGCCTGTAAGCACAACAATTTTTTTTCTTTTTCTAATTTCTTAATAGATATTAGATATGACAAGTGGAGTTTTAAATTAATTTTGTGGTGCTTTTTTCTACTATGATTTTGTGTTTTTTTCTAATTTTCTGCACTAAGTATACTGCCTCTGAATTTTTTTGAATTTTTGCAACATACTTTTCAGCATATCCAAATGATAAGGATTCAAAAGAAAGAAACTAAAACATGAGAAGAAATATAAAAAGCAAATCTGCCAGACCTAGTATCTTGGACTTGGCAGCCTCCAGAACTGAGAATCTCATCTCTGTTGTAGTCTATGGTACTCTGTCGTAGCAACCAAAATTAAGATGTAAAGATAGAGATGTAATTTTCTTTTGCTTCATATAGCAGAGTGGAGAATACTAAGAATTCCAACCCAACTCAGTTCCTGAGAATCCATTTACCACTTAGCAAACTCTACTTCATAAAGGTGGGTAGTGTGCTTCAGGTTTGGAGCATCAATATGCTAGGTTTAGCCTGACAGAGGAGAGTCCAGCATATAGAAGAACTCAGTAAGTCATTGATGAAGATATTAAAAGTAGCTTAAAATTAACTGACTGTCCTGGAGTTCACAGAGAAATAACCCTGACACCATCTTGTACTAGCTATATGAGTATTTCATATTATATTCATTTGGACTCTTGGAGATTTGATCACCAATGTTGAAAAGGTCATATCTTCATTCAAAAACTCCAAATTAAAAGTTAAAGCATGTAGATTTTAATGTGATTTATCACAACACTGATAATTTTAAAGTTTAAGAAATGCTCTTATGGACTTATTTGTTCATAGACAATGGGTTTCTTAAACAAGAAAATGACAGTATTAATTTTTAAAAATCTGCTAAATGTTCAAATGACATGTACATCCAGACTAAGTTATTTCACTTGCATTCAAAAATAAAACACAGCCCATTGCCATGCTTCAGGTCCCTCAACTTTGGTGTAATACATGGGAATGTCATTTGTTCCAATCCATAAATTCTGATTCCATTTTTTCCAGTCTGGTAATAAACACAATTTTTACCAGGACAAGAATGTTCACCTAAAAAAGATGATGACTCAAGCCAAACTGGAGAAAGAATTTGTTCCAAAAATTTCTGCAACCTAAGAAGAATGCAGTCAGAAAAATTTAAACCTAATATATTTAATTTTATCATAAAATCTATTTTCAAATTTTAATCATCTCGTCTAACCAGAGTAAAGTAGCAATCATGTACAGGCAGTCAACAAGCCTATGTCTTGTGTTCAAGTTATTTGTTACTAAAAATTTAAAATGTGAAAAAGCACCTCTATAAGTATTCCGTTATTAGCTGTTTCTAATAATGAATAGTAGGAAACAATACAATTTAATAAGCACAATTCTTTTTTTCCTAATAAGCTCCAACAAGATTTGCATTATTTTTGAGAGGGTTAGTACTTGTTATTTCTGTGAATATTCTATTTACAAATTCTCTGCATTTAATAATAAATTTTATCAACCTTTTATTACTCATACAAATTATTCTCATGAATGTGGTAGAATTTATCTGTAACCATCCATTTCAGATCTTCTAATGTTACAAAATATTACTTTAAGCAATAAACAGTGAAAACTTTCAATATAGTATAGTCATGAGGCATTCATTTTTATTGTTGCATTTTTTTTAATTGAATCCTAACTCATATGATGACACAAATTATGAAAATATAAGTACTTGTGCTTAATTTTAAATATTTCATGTCTAGAATTTTAAAGTATGCCATCAACAAATAACACAGGGTTCATAGGGTTGTTCATATTCTATGCCATTTTTGTCTACTTCTCAAATGACTAATAACTGGCATGTGCTTTTCTGTGGTGTATGCACTGGAGATACAACCAGCTGGCTGTGAGCTTCTCACGTGGGAGATATGCTTAATTTCTAAATTTTTCCCTATCCTAATAGCTTTATGGACAAAGTATTAATTAGCAGAGATGCCAGAGTGACAAAAAAAACTACAAACTTTTAATTGCTTCTTTAAGAAAACGTGTTTGTGAGCAAACAAGAGAAGCAGCTTTCCTTTGAGGAGGAATGTGATATGGGAATTCAGAGGGTCATGGAGAAAAGCAAGAGGCTGCTTTCTTGAATTTTCACTTTCATGGAAGCCAAGTAGTAAAAGGAGATGGTAGGTTATGGAAGTGCCAGGCCAAGCAAACTAGAGGCATCGTCTGTGTCCTGCCATGCACCAGGAACCCACTTTCTTATCTAGAGGCACTAAGTCATCTGAGGTTATCAAGAAATACCTCCTTCCAGTGGATTTATTTGTTTGTTTGAGAAGATTCCTGTCAGCAATATGGGCAACAGATTAGAAATTGCTAATATTAGTTTGAGACTTTAAAATAATTCTCATGTGAATCATGAGAGGAAGAAATGATGAGGAAGAAATAAGGACATATTTATGACATTAAAATTAGTAGAACATGTAAGGATATTTGTCCCATCAGGTAATATACAGGAGACTCCAGAGATGTTCTCATGGATCCTACTGTGAGTCTTGGAGGATTGGAACTCAGGGACGGAGGCAAAATCTAGAAATGGATTTGAAATGACAAAGATAATGACTTCACTTTAAAGTTGAAGTATAAGGAATTCAGTTTATATTATCCTTCAGACAGTTCATTATGTACAGGATTCTCAGCAAAGATTTCAGCTTGACTGCTTAGAATTAAAACTTATAGAAATGCATAGATTTTTAATGAGCTAAAGGGTATGAAATATTGGTGAGTATAAGACTGTGAAAATACACACGTACAGAGAGGGAACTCTACACATGAATAGGCTGGATACAGTTCCTACTGCGAGAGAACAGCAAACCAAGAAAGGAGCAATTATGCAATGAAGGAGCCTGGGCCTGGGGGAGTCAATCAACAGCCATTAAATTCGGCCAAATATTCCACTCAGTGAGGGGGAACCTTTGATTGGAAATGGGGATTTAGGGCAAGATGCACCGGATTCCATACTCTTGGGCACCCAAGAAAAGATGCACTATGCGAATGTCTGACAGGGAGGCTACTAAAAATAGAAACTAGGTAATCCAGAATGGTCTATATCTGTTAACCTATACTGTTCTAACTCTCCAATGGAGATTGTATTTGTATTTTTCAGGATATAGCGAGTGAGCTGTGGCCCATATAACCCTACCACCCGACAGCA
>PVHP010019123.1:0-32243 GCA_004024765.1 Zapus hudsonius
CATTGGCCCCTCCAAGAATCAGGAAGCATTATGATCAAATGGGCAGAAAGAGATGGAGAAGCCAGAGGCTGGGGAGAAGCGCTATGGAATGTGGTCTTCGAGAGATGACATGGCCACTACATTCATGACCTCATAGCAAGAGCTGAAAAATATCAAGCCCATTACCATTCCCCATGGACGCTGGCATCAAAGTAGAAAGAAGGGCTCGGTGGAGGGGAATCAAGCAGGACAGACAAGAGACACAGCGGGAGAAGATGATTATCAAAGAACAATTAAATTATCTACGTGCATAAAAATTTTCAAAATTTTTTAAATTAAAAAAAAGCAATGTTCAAAAATTATAGAGCTAAAAGATGTGCAAATCACCTCAGACATACATATATTATTGTAATCGAAATAAACACTGGCATTAGTCAACTAGCGGTATCAACAGGGCAAAGACGACTAGACGGTGCCCGGAGCAGCCACGGGAGCACTACCTTCTACACAAATGTATTTATTTCTCCACTCAATACCATCGGGCCTTGGAATGACTTTGGCTTCACGAACTGAAATCATCTGACTGTCCCAGCTGAAAGAAAAAAGAAAAAGAGAAATTATCAACATCAACCATTTTCATAATTTCCCTCTTATTAGGTCAGTAAGAATGCTGACTGATTTACTCACAGAATATTTTAAACTGCCTCAACTTTCAACACCCATCTCCATTTCCTTCCTTGATTTTCCCCTCTAGCTTATTTATTCATGTATGCTATTTACTGTGTGCCTTTCCCAATAAATAATCAAATACCCAAGGACTATTTACTTTTCTTCACTGTTCAGCTAGTGACTTAATACATTCCAGATATTGAATACATGTTACTGAATAAATGAAGTAGTACTGAAAAAAAATTTTAAGTGCAAATCAGTAAACCCCCCCCCCCCAAACTATGCTCACTGCTAAAAACCCAGTAAGAATTTTATTTGTTCTGAGGTAATCTTTTTGTATTGTTTTCTGGTAAATTGTTGAAATACAACTTTTACTTGTGTGATTTGGAAATATTTAGAAATGTTCTAATAGAAACAAGTACATACTATTTTAAGAAAATGAAATTAATATTCTATGCAAGCATATTGTTACTGCTATGTATGAGATAAGATGCAATTTAAATAGTTAAATTTTCTTTCTTTTTATTTTGAGACAGGGTCTCATGCAGCCCAAGGTGGACTCCAACTATAACCTTGAACTTCTGATCCTCCTGTGGTGCTGTAGGTTTTTTGCAAGCTAGCAAGCATTCTACCAACTGAGCTACATCTTCAACATTAACAGGAAAATTTTATTAATGCAAAGCAATTTTGTCAACATGCCTAAATATAAATCATGTATGTTCTTTATGCATATACTAACTGTATTCTTTTTAAAAAGATTAGAGAGCTGTTAAGCAGCTTAGGAGCTTGCCTGCAAAGCCTAAAGAACCAGGTTCAATTCCACAGTACCCACGTAAGGATGAATGTACAAGGACCTTGCACACCCATTCTCTCTATCTGCCCCCCCTGCCTCTCTCAAATAAATAAATAAAATATATTTAAAAGATTCTAGGGACTGGAGAGATGGCTCAGTAGTTTTAACAAGACCTTTATAAGCAAACACCCTTAACCACTGAGCCATCTCTGGAATCAAAAATACTTCATCTTGATGTTAAATTACAGTTTTTACGTCTTTTAAGTTTGAAAGCAACTCTCTCCACACCAGTATGTTGCTATGAAACCCAATCCCAACTGCACCTCTTGTTTCTGAACAGGGTCATTTTACTGATATCCCTAACCATGCTACATCATTTAAGCTATGGCAACACACGTATTAAATTACAATACCATCTAAAGTACTTGAAGAGAAAAGAAACTGAATCACTACCCTGTCCATCTATTCTACCTTAAAATATGCAAATATTTCTAAGTCACTAAGTATTTCAAAACATGAAAATATGATGTGTAACTTCTGTTTGCTTGTTTTGAGGTAGTTTCATCTACCCAGGTTGGTTCCAGCTTGCTACAGAGGTGAGGATGACTTTGAAGTCTTAATCCTCCTGCTTCTACCTTCCGGGTCCTGGGATGACAGTGTGTGCCACCACACCTGCTACCACATCTGCTGTGATAACTGATTTACCCTGAAAGGGGAAGTGTATGTAAAATTAAAAGGGTAGTTCAGAGACACTTTTCTTCAGCATCCCATTCTTTTTAATGGAAAGCTATAAACTATATTCATTATGATACTAATCTATTTTAAACTTTTTGTTTTTGTTCTTAGTTTTGGCTCCTCCCTTGGTTAATTTCCTGAGTACTAGGATTACAGACATGCAACTCACTCATGGCCTAGACTATTCCTTAAAAGAAAGCCTTTTATATATACTTATTTACCTGCAAGCGAAGGGAGACAGGAAAAATGGGCACCAGGGCCTCCAGCCTCTGCAAACAAACTCCAGATGCATGCTCCACTTTGCCCATCTGGCTTTACCTGGGTACTGGGGAATCAAACTTGGGTTGTTAGGCTCTGAAGGCAAGCGCCTTAACCACTAAGCCATCTCTCCAGCCCACTAATCTATTCTTAGATATTACTTTCTTGCCATGTAAACATCTATTGTTACTAATTAAAATGGTAAGACTTTTCTAGAATCCATATATAAAGGATCCATTTTGTCTTTTACCATTTCTGCTGTTCCTAGTGATAGTTCAAGAAGTCTGGTTTCATTTTAGGAATTTTCAGCAATAAGATGTGAATGAAGTTGCTAAGAAAAAAATCATTTCTTACTTCAATATTAATTCAGTAATCATTTATTTTCAAAAGGTGGAGTCTGGGGCTGGAGAGATGTTAGAGCACTTGCCTGCAAAGCCTAACGACCTGGGCTTGATACCCGTGTCCACATAAAGACAGACGCACAAAGTGGCAAGTGCATCTGGAGTTTGTCTGCAGTGGCAGGAGACCCTGGTGTGCCCATTCTCTCTGTGTCTCTTCTAACTCTCTCTGCTTGCAAATAAATAAATAAGTAGATGGTGGAGTGTGGCTATAATTGCCCAGTCTGGAACTTCAACTCCCACACTCAATTCTTCTGCCTCAGACTCACTCCATGAGTAGCTGGCATTAGATGTATTAGCTATTGCACATAGCTAAAAATATAAATTTTTTTGGAGGGGAGGGGTTGAGGTAGGGTCTCACTCTAGCCCAGGCTGGCATGGAATTCACTATGTAGTCTCAGGGTGGCCTTGAACTCATGGCAATCCTCCTACCTCTGCCTCCCGAGTGCTGGGATTAAAGGCGTGCGCCACCACACCCAGCTTCCTTATAAACATTTTTAGCATCTGCAGGAATTCTTCCACAGAGACAAAGTTCATTACTGTGATTACATTCTTGACTGTGTTCCCTACTGTCAAATAGTTGAAAGTATCTTGTATAAAATAATATTAAAATACTTAGCAAAAGCACTATATGAGGAAGTTTTAAGATATCTCTCCAAATATCAGTATTCTAGTCTGATGGTTAATCTCTGGTTGCCAACTTAAAAGAATTTAGGATCACAATGGAAACAAATCTCTGGTCAGGGCTGGAGAGAGAGAGGCAGTTAAAGGCACTTGCCTATAAAGCAAGTTCCCACATAAAGCCAGATGCATAAAGTGGTATATGCATCTGGAGTCCATTTGCAGTATTGAGAGCCTTCCCCCCACCCCTGCCTTATGTGTGCATGGCGCTCTCTCTCTCTCTCTCTCTCTCTCTCTCTCTCTCTCTCTCTCTCTCTCTCTCTCCTTGCAAATAAATATTTTTTGAAAATATCTGAGAATATCTTGAGGTGGGATGACCCACCCTAACTGTGGACAGCACCCACCTATGGGCTGGGTTCCTGGACTATATCTGTGGACAGCACCAACCTAGGGGCTGGGTTCCTGGACTGGACAAAGAGGAGAGAGCTAGCTGTGTTTTCAGCATTCATGTCCCTCTACCCCTTCCTGCTGAGGCCTCCTGCTTCTACCATGCCTTCCCCACCAAGACAGACTTCCCCTCGAAACTGTAAGACGCAAATAAAGCTGTTACCCCTTCAGCTGCTTCTATTCAGATATTCTGTCCCAGCGGTGAGTGAGTAACTGAGATACCCAAGTAGTGTCATTTCGCTAGATTATTGTTGATGTATTTCATGCAAATTCTCCACACTTGAGGATTATATGAAATACACAGCAATCACAACATATATATATATATATATATATATATATATATATATATATATATATATATATAGACACACAAACATACATACATACACTGGGAAAACACTACATATTAGCTACTACTAGCATCTTAAAAGTAAATCTAGAACAACCAGGAAGCCTTTCGTGAACACTTAATGTCATGTACTTTCAAATCTTTCCTCAGTGAAGGCACCTCCTTATTTTTATTTCATTTGTTCTCAATTACTCTCCTCCAACACCTTTCTGGCTCCTTTTCTTAACCTCATTCAGTAAAAACCTTTAAGCTATTTTGACGACCTCATAGTCATATCCACGATACACCATCTTCAAAATTGTAACAACTACTTTTCAAGCACCACTATTTGACACTGGCCTGGGTAGTCAAAATATGACAGCACATAAAATAGGCACAATAAACTTTACTTTAAAGAATGTGAAAAACATTTCTTCTCTCATATGTTGTTCCAAATAATCTCATAAAAGTCAGAGAAGACAAAACTATTGTTGCAGTGACCATTATAATTGTGAATTTTGTAGTTCCATTATCTGAAACACCACTTTTACCTGCTACAAAATGTGGAGGTGAGTTTTCTCAACTTTACCTTCATCCCCCTCTGTGCCTCACTGGTAACACCACCTCACAAGTGATTACAGAATGGGAATGAGATAATACATCATTGGCTTAGAAGCATTTCCCCTAACTACTAATAGCAATTTATTACTACTATTATTCCCTTCTCCACAGCCCTTCAAAATGTTATCCTAAAGGCACTATACCCTCCTCTAAATTTATACAGTTCCTAAGTGCCCACTCTCTTCCTTCAAACCAGCACCACCTCTACTCTGTCTGGACCTTAGAACCCCTCAAGAGGTAGCTATTCTGTCCAGCATGATTGTATACTGTATTTCACGTTTACACAAAAAGGAGGAAAATAGAAAATGTATAACTTGATTTGCATATCCTAACATTATTCAGATAACAAGCATTAAAAAAAAAAATCCCAGTTTGTCGTGGCTGATTTTACACTGTGAATTTTATGTTCCTAAACAGCACCTGGACAGGACTGACCTCAACAAGTCATGAGGGCTTCCTGAGAATGAGCCAAAGCAGAAAATGGAGCACATATAAAATCAACTAAAGCTGGGCTTATGAACTATTGTCTAATTAGCTAGGAATACAAACTCTATTTCGTTTTTAATAATTAACTGTTAGGTACCATATTTCATAAACTATACAGTTCAGGATCTTGATAACACTGCAAATTAACAAATTCAGCTTCTGACCAAATGGGAGACATTCACTTATACATAAAAGAAAAATAAACCCTCCACAATTAAAGACATTACTTACTCAAATTCTGTAGCATAATATTTCAGAAAGCCCAGTAAGAGGTCCCCAAGACTTGAGTCGTTCTTTGAGAGGTAAGGAGGAATGCTGCATGGAGCTTGATGCACTAGGTGAAGCTGTACAGCAGGGCTAAAAGAGTCCTGTTAAAAGAAAAAGGGAAAACGCAAAGTTATTTAAAGCATACATTAAAAAACCTGTTGAAGAGAGATATTTTCTTTGTATTAGCAGAAATCGGAGGTTTCTCCCACTAAACATTTGTAAGAGTAAGCCAAAAGGTACCTGGAAAGTGAAGATATTCTAATTCTTGACTTGAGCATATCACTATGGTAGCAAAGACTTCAAATGTAAATATTATTACACATAACATGATCCTCTCCAATAACAGACAGGTATACCCTTCATCACTTCCACAAGGAATAAGTGTACTTTACCTATGAAGGCTGGCAAAAGGCAACCGTTTTTTCTCACTGCCACTTAACATTTCTCTCAAAGACCACAAAAGTTGCTTCAATATGAATAGTACTTCAAGTTTTTAATACTTAAATTGTTTTTTTTTGCATTTTTATTGGCTTAAATTATATATAAACACAACAATATGCTCATATCATGCAAATATCATAGGTTATTAGATAAAGCCATTGAATCCATGATGGCATTCCCTTTTATGCATTAGTTATGCTTCCCCCTCCCATGACTCTTGCATTCTTTCCGCCCCCTCTTCCACCGATTTCCCTGGGTCATAGTGAGTGAATTCAAATTTTCCATAGTTTGTAGAAGTCTCTAAATTTGTGTTTTGGACAATTTTGGGCACCCTTGGTACCTCTCTCCATTGTCCTTCCATAGGTTATCTGCCTTGTTGTGGGAATAGATGTTTTTGCTCGTCATCCCACTTCCTTAGAGGTTGTGTTAGGGCTCTACATGGATCGTCTCCTGCTTGGGTGTCCCCCATCACATCAGAAAGGCTACACCCTCCAAACGCTCACCAACCTAGCAATATTTGTCTCAATTGACTAATAATAATCTCACTCTCCGCTGGACGCTCTGTTTGTTTTTGTATTTTGAAGGGAACAGAAAGAAAAGTGCTAAACATAAATTGAGTTTGAAAAGACAGATGAAGGGGAAAGAAGATAGAATAAACGCAAACAAGCAATACTCAGGCAACTTTTATCACAGTGCTTACAAAGGAGGTTATTAGCTGTGTGTGATCCAGACCCCAAAAAGCATTTAACAGAAAGAATACTCATGGCTACTTTTTGTTGTGACCTAGGGTAGGCCATTCAATTTCATCTATAATCTTTATTAGCAGCAAGTTCTAAACCTGAATACATTAAATGAAAAGATTTTAAGAAATATATATCCATAAACCGCAAAACAATATTTTAAAGACAATCTTCAGTGTCATCAGGAATGATTTTCTATGTCCCCACTGCCATTCCATGGAAGTGGGTTTAAGTTAAAGTAGCAGAATGGCGACTAGAGTTAGGTTCTTAACTTAGGTTCTTAACTACACAACCAGCAGCCTTAAGTTTGTCGGTCTGTTTCAATTGGTAATATCCAGATAATTCCAAGTAAAAACAGTTTCTGCCTAAATGCTATTGATAACACTGAGAAGTAGGATAGTACATCATTGAATGCTAAAATTTGTTGAAGTACTCACTCTTTGTTTACATATTTCATTTTACTATCAAAAAAAGTGATTATCGGGCTGGAGAGACAGCTCAACAATTAAGGTGCTTGCCTGCAAAACCCAATGACCGGAGTTCAATTCCCCAGTACCCACATAAAGTCAGATACACAAAGTGATACATGCATCTGGAGTTCGTTTGCAACAGCTAGGGACACTGAAGAGTCCATTCTCTATGAATATATATAAATTAAAAGTGATTACCTTTCTCTTAGAAGAAAACTTCTACTCCAAACACAATTGATAAAGCTGCACACCTGGCTGGATTGTGGCTTTACGTTTCTATCTGCAGCATCACTCCATCGTTACACTTCTATCTGCAGTTTCACTCTATTGTTACATTTCTAATAGCAGTATCACTCCACCGTTATGTTTCTAACAGCAGTAGTATCAAGACATCATTAAACTCAAGTTGGAATTTGTCTAGCCTAGGATGGAAGTGGAGGAGAGGTGGAAGAGAAGCTCCATTTGACACTAAAGAGGAAAGGCGGAAGGAAGAAGAAATGTATTGTCTCTATCCTGTTTTCGTCTATTACTTGTTAGGTTAAAAAAAGTTGGATTTAGGATAACTATTATTTAAAATCATAGAACTTCTTCTCATCAACATGCTGTCATGGATGATGGAAGGTAAAACCCTCAAATATGGAAATAATTGTCACTTGTTTTATACATACACACATAATATACATTGTATGTGTATATTATATATTACATAGTACATGTTTAAAAATAGGAGAGGCTAATCAGAAAGGTGTTCAATGGAGGAAAGGAAGAGGGGACAAAAGAAAGAAATGACTGAGTACCATGATCTAAATATAAATATATATATATATATATATATATATATATATATATATATATATATGAAAACTACCAATAAAATGCTTAAAAAAATAAACATATAACATATTCTCTGGTAAAATCAAGTAAAATCTATAATGAAATCATAAGAAAGGTAGAAGGTAGATGTAACAATTTAAAAGAAAAGCAGGTCTCTTTTAATAGCTTCTGCTCTCAAATCTTTATGCCAGTTTTCATTCGAGGTCATGTTCCAAAAGCATGAAATTAATTCAATTTCATTTAAAATCTGTTTTCTATTCAATAATTTATAAGGAAAGAGAAGCAACTCTAAGATTAAAACTAAAGAGTTGTAACAGTTACTCCATTAAAATATAAAATGACGTTGGGTCAATAATTTGGTCAGACTTTTTTCTTGTTTTTCATATTAACAGTGTGTATGTGTGTTCATATGTGCTCTTCACTGGGTTCACCTGACTTCTACTCTTCTTTTGTCATGACTTTATCCAAAGAGTCAAGCTTACTAGAAGCTGAAGGGGAAATTCAACACCCTCCCACCACCACCCCAAGAAAGAAAAAACCTAAAAGCATCATTGAGCAAATAAGAAATTCCATTTATCCTTATGAAATTCTTAGGTTTTGCTAATCATTTACTTTATAATAAGATTCTTGGCTTAAGAAAGAATTCAAAAAATTCTTCTAAAAAGGAACTTCCCATCATTCAGTTAGGTGCTTAGGAAAAATATACATGACCTTTGGTAAAACAGGGTGAAGAACCTAAACTCAGTTAAAAAGCACATGCAGAGGAATAATTTAAAAAAAAAAATCAAAGGAAAAAAGCAGCCTTAAAATGACAGCCAAAATCAATGGAAAAGAATTCAGAACATCTGTTTCTTAAATAGATATTTTGGATTAAAAATATCAACTATCTGATTTTTTTAATAAAAAATTTATAGTGTCATTGTTATTATTGCATTTTTAAGATGGTCTTATTTTAAGTTCAAAACACCAAATGTGTAACTATCTACTAAGTCCACAAGGTATTTTCCAAATAATAAATGTTGACTTTTTGGATGATATATATACTACTTCATTTCTCTTTAATCAATGCCAAGTTAAAAGAAATTCAAAGGGAAACCTCTTGTAAAACATTTGAAAATTTGCTTTTGAGCATATAGCTACCTTCCAAACAATAGCAAAAACATGTTCAACCAGATTCTGTCATTCTTCTGAGGTTATGCCACAGTATCTTTATTTACCTCCAGTTGGAAGTTCAGATAATTAAAGCACTTTCTACATGAAGTTAGATAGACTTAGCACGCTGCTATGTAAGCCAGTAAGAATTAACCAGTAACGTTCAATAATCCTGTTGTATATGGAAGATGTTATGTTTACAGTCTTTCATCACTTTTCATTTGGTTTCAGTATCACAAGTAAACTGAAATGAGCCAATTAAAAAAAATTTAATATTTTACCTTAGGCTGGGATTCTAACTCAAAGGTATAGTGCTTGCTTGGCATGCACAACATCCTGAGTTCAGTATCCAGCATTCAAACATCAAAACACACACACACACACACACACACACACACACACAGACACAGAACTTCACCCCCCCAAAAAAAATTCTGAAATTATGTTGAATACTAGAGTAATTGTCCTTTCCACTAATAAATATATTGTCATGGAAAAAATGCCAGTTTTTAAATCAATCATTTTTAATTATAATGGGTTGAATCAATTATTTTATAAATCCTTGCAACAAGGATAATATCTTAAAAGTTCTTTTGTTCAGAATTAAAGAAATTTTGTGGACTGGAGAACGGCTCATACTGGCTTGCAAAGCCTGCCAGCCTGGATTCAATTCCCCAGAGGTACAAAGTATTGCATGTGTCTGGAGTTTATTTACAGTGGCAAGAGACTGGTTATACCCATTCTCTCTCTAGCAAATTAATATTTGTTTAAAAAAGAAATTTTGTGTAAATTTTTGAAAAGTAGATGACATTTACTAGCAAGAAGAAGCTAGGTAATTTTCTTGTTCTAGCAGATAAACCAATGAAAAAGTGTTTTGCTTAAAGCAATGCACAGTTTTCAGAGAAAACAAACAAACAAAAGGGCTGAAGAGATGGCTCAACCATTAAGGCGATTGCTGCAAAGCCTAACAACCTGGGTTTGATTCCCCAGCACCCACGTAAAGCCAGATGCACAAAGTGGCGCATGTGTCTAGAGTTTGTTTGCAGTAGCCGAGGAGGCCCTAGTGCACCCCTTCTCTCTCTCTCTTTCTCCCTCCCTCTCTTTTTCTAACTATGTTGCAGTTTATTTTGTGTTTTAATAAAATAAGTTCTTTGAAAATTGATCCTATAAGTTAGCATGCTATTAAGCTTAAAATAACTGCTTTTTAAGTGTATAATGTATTCAGATACTTATGTGTGTCTATATGAGCATGTATGAAGTATGTAAACACTGCATAGTTATATTTCAGAAGGTTAGTCAAACATTCGAAACAAGCAGTTCAAACATTATTTCAAAAACATCATGAACAAAGATGACTATGACGGAAAGCAAAATAACCCAGAGTTCTAAAGAATACAAGAACACTAGAAAAGAATGAAAAGGATTCATGTAATTATGAATGCAGATATACTTTACCTAGGTTTCCTTCAACTGAAATAGTATAAACTAAATTTTTGTTTGCAGGCAGGCAGGCACACTTCATTTATAATGTTTTCAATTAATTACATTAATTGTACAGATAAGTACACTATGTTATCTCTGTTCATGTAACACTTGACAACATCAACAGAAACATAAAAAGATCTTTCAATTATTCAACTTAATGTTTCCCTGCTTGTGAAAATATACTACACTGAAAATTTTCCAAGGTACTAACTAAACTACCCCTGTAAAGCTAGAGGAAGAAAACTGGAAATGAGACTAAGTGGGCTTTGACCGTATTTCATCACGATTAGTGATAATCATGCATACCATGCAACAAGAAATCTATCATTATCATGACTCCAAACTATCCAGGAATAGCCACATAAAACACCAGTGTTTTCTGAAAAACAGGAGACATTTAAATGTTCTATTGGCCAGTGCTTCATATGGAGAACATTATCACAAACTTAGCCTTACAACTTGTATATTCACACTAATACTGCATATAATAATTCTATATATACTCGACACAATACATATTATACTAATTATAATAATTTTTAAGAAACACTTACTGGGTAAATTTTTTGGAGGGATGGAAGGATGGGTTCTGGTAGGGCTATAAAAAGAAAAATTTAAAGCTTCTGTAATTCACATAATTCATATTACAATTCAATAATTTGTCACCAATACCCAAGATAAGAGACCAAGGGTTTATGCTATTCAATATTTTGTGAAATAGGGTCCCTAAAAATTTAAATTTGAAATATATCTAAGTAAGCAATTTCAAGTTCTATTAATAAAATATGACTCTCCCTATGTAAAACAGTATTTCCTACAATGGGTTTTTGCCTATGGATAAAGGGGCACAAGCCATTTGTTTCAATAATATATACACACACAAAATAAGCAAGACAAAGATTATTCCACAAAGTTTGTTTGGACGTTGTTAAGATGGATATAGTTATCAACAATGTGTTCAACTGTTGATGGAAGATTGGTAATGTTTTTACTATAGCCAAACAAGCAGACTTGTAAGATAATTAAATTTCAACATTGGCAAAAATGTGTTCAATGTTCCTATATCAAAAAATAGCATCTCTATAATATTTGCCCTACGTTATTTAATTTCTAACAAACAATAGCCAAAACTGAGAAAGTTCCAATTTGAGCTACTGAAAAATTTTTAAAAATTAAATTAAATTAAAAATAAAACTGAACAGTAATCTTCATAGTGAAGGATGATTAAAATACACAGGCTGGGGATGGCACTCGGGTGGTATCGTCCTTGCTTACCCCTGGGCCATATCCCCAGTCTGCCATATTTCTGTTACTTCACTATTCAATGGTTATAAACAAATTTATTCTCATGACATGTATGAATAATAATTGTACATCATTGTAATATAAACATAAAAAAACAATATGCCTGATAGTCACAACCTAAGAAATGACTGTAAAAATGTTCTGAGTTTTTTCTTTGGTTTGTGAGGTGGGGGTCTCACTCTAGCCCAGGCTGACCTGGAGCTACTCTATATAGTTCAGACTAGTCTCAAACTCATGATGATCCTCCTACCTTAGCCTTCCAAGTGTGGGGATTAAGGTGAGTATGGTAAAATGTTTCTTTAATATCGGAGACAAAACAGCTATCATGATAAGCTTCTATTTAAGAATTAGTAAAATTCAGTAACAAAGAATAGTTAGCTCAGTTGTTTTTAGCAAAAACTTGTTAAAATAACTTCCGGAATTCATTAACATCAATGTAATCAAAGCATTCTGACCCACATACATGGTTTCCAATTATAATTATAACGATATAAGTACAGAATAGGATATCTTATTTAAGTTTCCACTTGTATCATATGCTTTCCTATGATGAAAATTAGGATATCTGCAATATGACTATATGCACTTTATAAATGAAAATAAAAAGAGGAAAACTTCATTATTTACAAAGTCACTTAGAAAGTGAGAATACACACAAACACAAAGGCACACACATCCGAAAAGTATTCAAATGTTTATCCTCCAAATAAACTCAGGCCCAGTCACCTTAATTCTGAATCTTTATATTTGCCCAACTCTTTTTAGTGGTTTTCTAATAAATTTCATTATAGTACAGAAATAAAACTGGAAAATCTTACCAGAAATTACTTTAAAAACACTGAGTTCCTTACAAGTAAATATCCCCTAAGTTAAAGTTATAAAACACAAAATGAAAAAAAAGAATGAAGAGAATTCAAATAAAGAAATGTCATCACATCCTAGAACCATACTTAGAATAATAAGAGAGGAAGGCAAATACTAAATATTGGGTTAGTATTGGGTAGTTAGGGTCTTTCGAAAAAGAAAGGAACATTTAAAACTAAGCAATTTGGAAACTTTTGGAGGCGAAGACATCTCTCAGCATTCCCTTGCCTTCAGCACCTGAGAGTCTGAACTAACTGTAGGCATGAGAGAAGAGGGAAGGGAACTAACTTATAGTAACTATTTATTAACACTATCATGATGGTAGTCTCAAAGAACGTAGTAATTAAAAATGTTTATCTTATAACCATGCAATAAAAATTCTGAACAAAATTCATTTGGATAGTGGCTTAACAGTAAGGCTTCCACAAACTTACACCCATAAATATTCCATACTGATTTACCAAAGATTAGGCTATTTTAAAACAGCAGACCTTCAGTAATTCTAAGCAAGCATTAATCATGAAAATGCAGACCAAATGAAAAGTGGCTTCCATACAGTTCTATCCAAAAACCATGAAACTGATCATGAATATTCATTCTTATTTCTAGTTGGTAAATTTACCTTATTATTAACTCAATCTCTTCCCCACCTTACCCCACCCCTGAGGTAGGGACTCGGTCTAGCCCAGGCTGGCCTGGATTTCACCATGTAGTCTCAGAGTGGCCTTGAACTCACAATGATCCTCTGTCTCCCAAGTGTTGGGATTAAAGGTGTGAGCCTCAGGGCTATAAACTCAATCATAAATTGTTTTTAAAATCTCTTCTCAATGGGCTTCTTTGATCATTTTGTTTCAAGATATATAGTTTATTAATAACCACTGAAATATACTATAGGAAACGGTTTAGTCCTTTTGATCTTTCAATATACAGAGGATCAAGTTCCTATTCATAGCAGAAAAGATTTATAAAGTTAACTGAGTGAATTTATCTAACTCAAACTATATGTATGAATATGAAGGCTAGAGAGGTGTCATAACTTGACCAATATTGTAAAAATTAGTCCTTTGTAGCAGAGGCTGAACTGCTTTGACTTCAACTTTCAATCTCTTCAATGCCCTTTTCCCACACAGAATAAGGTGATAACTATCAAGAAAATAGTTCTCAATCATTCTAAGGTTTTGGAAGTATTGTAGCAAAATGACTGTGAGCTCACTACCCCTCTCCCCTATATTCATTGTTACATTCTTCAGGCCACAGATGGCTATGAGATGAAAACCACCAGATCTTTGAAGTTCAGTGAGACAAAAGGAGTAATTGCTTTAACTGTGATAAGGAAATTGAGAGAGACAAGGACAGAGAATACCTGGGGAGAATATCTGAATTTCCTGTGACCTATTGTAAATGTGTGAACTACTAGATAATGGTAATTTGCATAATGTCACATACCCTACTCTGTATGGACTATAAAATATCTTTGTAACTGGGATTCAGGGCCAATGCTTCGTTTATGCATGGACCCCCGGGCCGGGTGAAAATTAAACTCCCCTCTCCTCTTGCTGCAAAGGCTTTGTCTGTTTATTACCGGATACTTCTACAACAGAAGGAGTACCTTGAATTGTATAGTACAGTTATACATTGGTAACTGACATTCTTGAAGATGGTCTTAGAAATGACTGACAAGTGTTATCAGCCACAAACTACTTCAGTAAATGAGACGTTACAAATAAAAAAGGCTGTCAGAATTTTAACATGATTACACAACACTGGCAAACTACTAATTTTTGTTTGAGTTTTCAATTAGTTTGCAAACCACTTAAAAGCGCTTCAGCTTTAAAAGCACACATTTATTTAAGGAGTCAATCAAATTATCATGGATGCTCAGGCAAGTTGGATGCACTTATCAAATATGATTTTTAAATCAACACTAAAATTGAAAGTGATCAGTCCCTGAAAATTATCCAAAGTCCTATATGATTGAACAAGAAATCTAGAAGAGATGACTAGTGATGGTGATGTATAAAGCAGCATCTAAAAAATCATATTCAAGTCATTTTAAAAGGAAAAAAATCAATCATCAAACCAAAGCATATCTAAGACAGATCAGCAATAAAAACATAAATATCATGATTAGTTTTTTAAAAATCTAAACAAAAAAATTCTGGTAATAAAAAGGAAAATTATCAAGCCTTTCTGATGACTTATTTATAAAATGTTTGGCATATTTGTATAATTTTAAGCCTGCCTCTCCCACTAACTGGAAAACATTCATTCAATTCTACTGTTCAAGTGAAAATATATTGTCTTATTTTACATATATAATATTGGTATATTTTAATACAGTAAAAAAGTGCTGAGAATAAAACTGCCACCATGCCCAATTTGTAGCATTTTTTATGAACCCATGGAAATAGT
This sequence comes from Zapus hudsonius, assembly GCA_004024765.1. NCBI lineage: Eukaryota > Metazoa > Chordata > Mammalia > Rodentia > Dipodidae > Zapus > Zapus hudsonius. The sequence goes on from PVHP010019123.1 coordinate 15,309, forward strand.
CAGTATAATTTTTTGTTTCTGATAATTAATATGTCTAAATAAAATTTTTAATTATTTTTAAGTATCCCTTAAAATTGTAAAGTCTGGGAATGATGACATATGACATATATCAAATAAAGTATAAGGATACTACTTACTTAAAAAGACCAAGTTCTTGCAGAATTAAAAATACTCATGAAAGTTTCATTTGTCCAAACATATAGAATAAACAAAACCAAGTTTGGGGCTTAATGTTTAGCTAGATATACATTTTGATACCCTAACATAGAAAAAAAAAAAAGGAAGAAAAAAAATTGGAAAAAAAAAAAAAAAAAAGCAAACGTCCTCTCAGCTTCCCAAGCTCTGGATTTTCTTCTGCCTTTCACAAAACTGCTGATATCAACTCTGTTAGCTCTTTCAGAATCTTAATATAAAAAGCACCAAAAAGCACAATAGAAGGAAGCTTTTAGTAAGTTGGTTTTTTTTTCAAATATCACTGTACTGGAATTAATTAATAAGTCACTGACCATGTAATATACTAGTAATGATCTATTAGCAGCTCTATTCATAGAACAGTGGTTTAAAAGAAGGTGGCATTATTACATTTTTATTAATAACTTTGCCAGTTGTAAAGGTGGTGTTTTGTTAGGCAGGGTCTCACTCTAGCCCATACTAACCTAAAGCTCATTCTGTAGCTCAGGCTGGCCTTGAACTTAGAGCTATTTTTGTACTTCAAGTCTCCCAAATACTGGGATTAAAGGAATGAGCCACTATGTCCTGTTTGCAACTGTTCTTGGTAATTATTACTTTTTTTTTTGTTTGCTTTGTATTGATTTGTTTTTGCTTTTGATTTTTGAGACAAGACTAGCTTTATAAACCAAGCTATCCCCCAAACCATTACCTTTCTGCCTTAGCCTCCCAAGTAGTAGGACTGCACCACCATAACCAGATAATGATTCTTATTTTAGTAGCCAATCGCTGCTTCTTTTCACAAACAGGAATGTAAACTCCACAAGGAAAATCACTTTCTATTTTGTTCACTGCAGACGTTCTAGATCCTAAAGCAATATCTGCATTTACTTACTCACAGAATGAACTGAGTATTATGTATGCTAAAATACATCTCCTCATTAGTATCAATCTTTAGGATCAAAGACTAACCTATACAAATATCAACCCAAAACAGATTAGACCCTAGACATCAAGACTTCACTTAACCTCTGTACCATCAGATCTCATACATGAAGTAGGCTAGTCAGTCATTAAAATCTAATAATTACATATCTTTCCTATTCTTTTTAGCATCTCTTCATATCCAGCTAAGTAGATTATAAAATGTATTCATTCTTGGACTATACTACAAGGTTATTAAATATGAAATTGAAGTTTCCAACCAGATCTGGTCAGTCTGCATTACATTTCTAAGGAACTTTCAGTACTGTGAGAATTCTCACAGCTGTATCATGAAATAGCTCAAGTTAAAGGTGTTCATTTTTTTACTATTTGCTACGATGCCTAAGATAAAAGTGTAGCTTTTATCAGAATAAACACATAAGCAATTTTTAGGTGGATTACATTAAAACCTGGACACCAACCTAGACATTGAGGGGCTTATTCTAGGGGAAGCACAACTCCTATTATACCCTTGTCTAAGGATACATCATTTTGTAGACCTAAAAAAACTTTAAAACAATGTTTGTCGGAAATAAGCAGAATACTGTAATGAGGTTTAACTGAATTTCAGTTTTAAAAATTGAAAAAAATTCAAATACTTACTTTGTAAATAGTGCAAAACCATCAATACAAGACTATAGCTGTTCAATGTACCACGACTGGCATCATTTATATCATGGTGACTCGCCCACTTCTTAATCACCAACACTAATGGACGAACTCGATTTTCAACTGCAAATAAAATTAAAACTTAATGGTAATATTAGTTCCTTTGAAAATTTATACAATTTCCTAACGCCATGCCAATAAAAAAGTACTTCTCACCAATGTTCTAAAGATAGCATTCACTGCAAAATGTTTGAGTACCTTAGTTACCTTTTAAAAACTATCACTGATTTAAATGCATTTGATTTATCTAAAACCCTGGAAATAAGCTTTTACTGAGTCGATATGTTATGTAAAAAGTAAGATATAATATACCTCAATACAAGTAAAGGGTGTTGCTATTTGCTATAAACGTCTTTAAAAAGCAATAAAGAATACAGGAAAGATAAAAGCAGATGTTTAGAAGCAAACCAAAAACTTACGGTATGCATAAGTTCTGAGAAGGAATGTGTTTCTTATTCCAACAGTATTATTGACATTCAAGTCGAATTCCACACAACTGTTTAAAAGATCAAAGTAAAACAAATAACCATCATCAGTAATTAAATTGATTCCAATCTATCCAATGATGCAAAATTGCATGGGCCTCAAAGTATTAGGTCTGTGCTTTGAAAACAAAGAAATGGGAGCATATATACTCGGTCCAGCATTCATGTGCCTTGATATGTATTAAAATACAAACTAGGGCCTGGCGTGGTGGCACACACCTTGAGGATTGCTGTGAGTTCAAGGCCAGCCTGAGCTAGAATAAGACCCTACCTTAGAAAACCCAAAATAAATAAATAATAATCAAACAAAGTAGGATTACTATTTAAACAATTCATAAAGTACTTGCAAGTCTCCAATTATCCAAAAGGAAATTTTTAATACTTCTGATCTTTTTCAGATAAATTATGTGACCAAAAACATTTCTGAGCAAGCCATTCAACTGTTACATATAGTCTCAAAAAAATTGCAACTATAAATAAGAATAAAAAGACAAATAAAATACAGATGAGGGCAGAGGAGATGGCTCAGCATTTAAAGACACCTGGCTGCAAAGCCTAAAGGGCTGGGTTCAGTTTCTCAGTACCCACGTAGAACCAGATGTACAAAGTGGCACATGCACTTAGCAAACCCATTCTTCCTCTCTCTGCTTGAAAATAAATATTAAAAAAAAACCACAGGTAAAATAAAATGTAACAAAGGGCTGGAGAAATTGCATATCCATTAAGGTCTGTGCATGTAAAGCCTAAGGGCCCTGGTTCAATTCTCCAGTACCCACATAAAGCAGAAGCACCAAGTGGCACATGCATCGGGAGTTCCTTTGCAGAAGCAAGAGGCCATTGCTTACCTACTCTCTCCCCTCTCTGCTTGCAAATAAATTAATAAAACATAACAAAGACTATGTCTGTGTATTATATTCCCTATAAACGAGCCAATAAACTATACAATATGTCAAGTGCAGCTACTGATAACCTGGAAGAGCCTGTAATATAAAAGCACATTACAGATGGAATAATGCTTTGAAAGCAAAGATGTTATGATTCACAACTTAGAAAATAGAATGATGGAATCTACTAATAAGGAAAAAATGCTTTATGTAAATCAATTCCACCTTTACTCATTTCCTGTGAGACCCAATTTCCCCTGAATACTAAATTTTTCTAGAAAAGACTGCAGAAAATAAAATTCCAGGCTGGTATTGGTAATGCATGCTGCTGTGGTCAGTTTCTCCTTGCTGCAGCAAACACCCAACCAGAAGCAGCTTGTGGTGGAAGGGTTTATTTTTGCTAGACTCGAGAGGAAGCTCCATGATGGCAGGGAAAACGATGGAATGAGCAGAGGCTAGACATCACCTCCTGGACAACATCAGGTGGACAATAGCAGCAGGAGAGTGTGCCAAACACTGGCAAGGCAAAGCTAGCTATAACACCCATAAGCACACCCCCAAAATACACTGCTCCAGGAAGTTCCATTTCCCAAATTGCCACCAGCTGGTGATCAAGCATTCAGAACACATACATTCAAGGAACACCTGAATCAAACCACCACACATGCCTCTCTAATTTAGCACCTGGGAGGCTGAGGGAGGAAGTTTCGACTTGATCGCATGAGCTTCCTGCTTCAGCCTACCAAAGGCTAAGATTGCAATACCGAGTTGTACCAGGCACATTTTTATATTCAGATATTATAAAGTATTCTAATCCAATATCCTTAAGAAACTCAAAACCCAGGCTAGGAGAATATGTAGAAAAAAATTTAAATTTTGAAAAATATTTTTAGCTTTTCATTATTGCCTATTATTCTAGGTACTATACCTTTCAGTGAAATAAAACATAATTTAATACTCATATTTAAAACATTCTTTGATTTAAATCAACATCAAGTTTCAACTACCGTATGTTCTGGGAAATGTAATTTAAAAACCCAAATATAAATGTGTATATACTCCTTGAATTGGATATTCCCAAATAGTCAAAGTCAAGCAGACTATGTATAAGACTGCTGAAATTAGTTTTTAAAAAAATCAAGCCGGGCGTGGTGGTGCACGCCTTTAATCCCAGCATTTGGGAGGCAGAGGTAGGAGGATCACCATGAGTTCAAGGCCACCCTGAGACTACATGGTGAACTCCAGATCAGCCTGGGCTAGAGTGAGACCCTACCTCAAAAAAACAAAAAAAAAAAGAAAAAAATCATTTCAAAGACCAAGTGATCTCTAAAGCCTGAAGAAAGTTGTTCTACATTTCTTGGCATTGCACAAAAATAATTTAATGCAACTGAAAAAGAAAGTTGGAAATTCTTTACCTGACTTTGTCCCTGAACTTCACAATGGGCACTTTTGCACGAATCAGCTGAGGTCTCTCAATGTAGCCAGCTGAAGGATAAGAAACATCGTATCTGCAAATGTTCTTGAAATTTAGCGTTCCAATATTTCATATTCCAAAACATAAATGGTTAAATATTTACATTACTGCATTTGTTTAAAGGACTGTTTTCCAAAAAACAGGACTGTTTTAAAAAGCATACATTCCTAGCCTAGTTTATAATGGTATTACTGAATTGCATACACATATATAGACACATATATCAAGCTTAAACAATTTAAGAATGTGTTGTCTTTGAAAAAGAAAACAAAGAAATAAGGACATTCTCAGGGCTAGGAATGGATTTCAATTGGTAGAGTGCTTGCCTAGCAGGCAGAAAACCCTGAGTTCAATTCCCCAGCACATCTTAAAACCAGGCGCACACCTATGATCCCAGCACTAGAGACTAAGGACAGTAGGAGGACCAGAAGTTCAAAGCTATCCTCAGCTACATAGCAAGTTCGAGACCAGCCTGGTCTACATGAGATCCTGTCTACAAAAATGGGGTGCAAAACAACACTGCCAAATTATTTTAAAACTGAAGTCTATTCTACTTTAAAGATTTTATTTTGAGGTTATTTTCAGGAATGCAATCTAATACCAAATAATATCTGCAAAACATTCATCACAACATTATAAGATTGAAAAATATATCTAAAAACAGAGAACAAGCTAAATGGTAGCCTTGGATATCATAGTTAACAGTGGAAAGATGTTGACAACTTAGGTGAGACCAGAGACATTTGATTAAGCAGGATGTCTAAGAGGCTAACAGGTATTTAAGCTTTTTACTTGATCAAAGTTCAAACTGTATTTTGAGTTGAAGTGATACATGTAAACTGCAGAAAAGCGAGAACTGACAGAAAGATATGAGGCAATTCTGCAAACTTTTCCAAAGGAACAATTTTCTAATTTTTTTAACTGCAGAAAAAAGATAATTTTTTAAATGCTGACATTTTTCTAGGTTTTAATAACAAAATTACTTAGCTTAATGTAATTAAGCTTCAAAATAGAATCTACACATAAGAATTCTGTAAGATTTAATGAATACTAGGATTAGGAGTCAAGTGAAAGTTCTGAGTATTAAGACAGGCTCTGACACCAACAAACTATGCTCTACAGGTAGGTTACCAAATCCACTGACCACCGGCCTCCATAACTGCTTACAGTTACAGCTAAAAAGAAAACGGACACCCAGGATTTTAGGTGATTTATAAGTCCACTTTTATTTTTAACACTTTATGAGCTACTAACAGCTATTAAAAATCCCCTTCAGAGCTGGGCACAGTGAGGCACACTTTAATCTCAGCACTCGGGAAGCTCAGGTAGTGAAGCCAGCCTGGGACTACAGAGTAAGTTCTGGGTCAGCCTGGGCTATAGTGAGGCCCTACCTCAGAAAAAGCAAACAAATGAAATCCCTTCAGATATGTATTACTTCTGTATTTTGCATATAAAGTAACTGAAGCCCACTCCATTCATTTCTCTCATACAGTAGGACAAGTTTTTACTTGACTTCATACTTTCTAGTTCAAAGCCTGCACATGGATATCTACTAAACAAATCAATAAAAATTTTTACAAAAATCACATAGTTAACCTCAACTTTCTTTAACATCCCATGAAAGTTAAAAATAAACTAATACATGATGCGATAACATATAGATTAAAATTTGTTTAGCAGGCTGGAGAGATGGTTCAGTGTTTGCCTGCCAAAGCCTAATGAGCGGGGTTTGATTCCCCAGTTCCCATGAAAAGCCAGATGCACAAAGTTACCCATGTATCTGGAGTTTGTTTGCATTAGCAAGAGGCTCTGGTGTGCCCATATTAACACTTTCTCTGTTTCGCTGCCAAATAAATAAATAAATAAATATATATATATATATATATATATATATATATATATATATATATATATATATATATATATATATATATATATATATAAATTTAACTTAAATAACATTTTAAAATAAAATGGCCTAAATCAATTTTGCTTCCTACTAGAGTAACACATTTGGGTCTGATATTCAGAGATCATATTTTCAAAGTAAAGTAAGTAAATATATATACATTATTTATTTTTTTTTCTGGTCTACTCATCCACATCACCATTGATATATACATTATTGCTAACCAGAAGGCATTCTCTTCTTCAAAGAATATCTACCAGGCTTCGCTGGTATCATGCTTTTACCTATTCATTTACCTGAAGTAAGCTGCTTTGCTTTTTCAGTTATTTTCCCAATGCTTTACAAGTTTCTCAGAAGAGAACTGTAAAGTAGGTACGTATATACATACATACATAGTCAACAGGTGAATTCCATAATTTGTTGAATAAATAACAGTTTAAAGGAGACAGCATGGTGGCACACACCTGTAATCCCAGAACTCAGGAGGCTGAGGCAGGAGGATCGAAAATTCAAGGGCAGCCTGAGCTATGGCGCACACCTTTATTCCCAGCACTCAGGAGGCAGAGGTATGAGGATCACTGGGAGTTCGAGGCTAGCCTGAGAATACATAGTGAATTCCAGGTCAGCCTGGGCTAGAGCGAGACCCTACCTTGGGAAAAACAAAACAAAAAGAAAATAAAGTTAAAGAAATTTAGATGGAAGAATAAAATTCACATATCTATTCTATAGAAATGAAATACTTCTTACCAGAAAATAAAGTGAGCAACATTTTAAACAAAAAGGTCAGAACACATGAATTTGAACAGGGAGACTTACAAAGTCTAGAACAGAAGTGTTTATGGACTAAGGTGAGTATATGTCGGGCTTCAGTCTTCTGATTGACCTGAAAAAAACACTGAAAAGTTAAAATAAAGGGTTTCTTTATTATTTTTCTTACCTTAGTGTTTAATTTTTTATTCTTACCTCATATTTATAATTTTTTATAATTATTCTTTATAATTATAATTTTTAAAGTATACTTTTCTTTGGAATTATTTTTCAAAATATACATTATATAAAAAGCTGTCATTCAGCATTGGGTTTCAGATCCACATTTCTAAATCAATTTCTGATTTTAAATATAACATATAATTTTTTTATGAAAAATCAGAAACAACTATCATTTTTTTTCCTCTTTGGAATAATTTTTTTTTCAATCTTCTCCAACAAAAATGAACAGGAATTTAACTTTCTTAACATGTTTTCTTTCCTTAACAAGCATGTGAAATCTTTAAACATAAGTTCGTATCTAGAGTGTTTCAGTGCATGGCTCAAATAACTGACTGAAACTGGATTAGAGGTATGTATGTACCTGAGTATGGTCTAATTACATGACTTGCAATCTCCGTTATGCTTATAATTAGGGTTTTCATTCCCAACTCGCCTTTTGTACTTTTCCTTTATGATTTCTAAGCATAGAATAATACCAGATTTTCTTTTCCTGTAATAAATCCATGTCTATTTTGCAGTAACTAGAATAGTAAAACCATGCATTTACAACAGAATTTTTTTTCTTGCACTTTTAAAGATGTGGAACACAATGAAGAATGTTAAAATGATACTCAGTCTATACTTTGAAACTTAAAGAAAACCCAGAAAAAATAAGATGCTGATTTGGGTCTGTTTACTACACGTCAATTACTGTGGCATTAAGATACACACAAGAAATCAGTATGTGAAATTCAAATATAATTCTGATAATTCTAAATAACAATTTGGTTGTTAAATAAAAATAAAAGGGGTAACAAAAGTCAATGACATGGAAAATTATATTAAATTTCACAAATTACAATATTCTTTAAATTTCAGTGAAACTTTTTTTAAATCAAAATAAGAACTCCAAAGCCCGTATCATTTTCATGGGAGAAAATAAATAAATATGAAAAATAAGATCACTGGGAATTCAAATGGAAAGAAAATACAATAAGATGATATCAGCACATGCTCTTTGCTGCATCCTGATAAACACATCCAGCACAAGGACATGCCAAAATAGTCAGGATGCTTAAAAAGTAGAACAAGAGAAAGTAGCTCATTTTAACAACTTAGAATTAAATTAACCACGCTTGTGCCTTGAAATAAACATTTTTAAAAAAATTCTTCTAGGCTGGGCTTTGTGACACAATGCCTTAATCCCAGCACTCAGGAGATAGGGGTAGAAGGACCACTGTGAGTTTGAGGCCAGTAAATTCAAGAGTGAGACCCTACCTCAAAAAATTTTTTTAAAAAAGTCTTCTAGAATTAGAATAAACAGAAAATCCGAAAATCCAAAGAATTAATAAAGCAAGTTCTTTTCCTCAATGACTTTAATGAGAAATTCCTAGCTGATGTGTGTGATAGTTAACCTTGTCAACCTGATGGGGTCTAGAGTCTGGGCATGTATAAGATGGAGTTTCTGTGTTAGCTTAACTGAGGCACTCATGTGACCACAGCACTGCATGGAGCTAGAGGGTCCTTGAGTGTACACTTAAGAAGGGAAGGCTGGCTGAGCCCTGACACTGATCTTAGAGTTCCTGACTTCCTGAGGCGAAGTGACCAGCTCCCCTCCATTCCTGCCTTTCCCATCATGAAGGACTGTTACCTCAAACTGTGAGCCAAGATCAACCCTTCCATCCTGAAGCTGCCTTTGTCAAGCACACTGCAGCAGCAATGAGAAAACAACACCTGATAATAAACAACTCTGGGTCTTTTCACATTTTACTTTGCTTCTCCTTCCTTCCATTAGTTTTGTCAGTTGTTCCTACCTCAGGATAAGGAATAAACAACTACCCCATGAGAAACCCACTGGGAAGAAATGTCTTACCACTTACCGGTTCTTCTTTAACAACTAGGCATAAATCCCCATCACTGCTCCGGGTACCAAATCCATTTAAAGACGACCCAACCAAAAACAGTCTGCTTTCTAGAGAAACAGAAGAGAACTGTAAGACGGTTTGAAAATTGGACATAGGAAGGCATAGACAGAAAAGCTGCAGAATCAGGGAAGGGAACTTACGTGGGAACATGAGCTGAATTTCTGTCTGCAGCTGTGCTCTGCAGAGTTCCTTCTTCTTCAAGTCACTTATTTGTTGCTGACACGCTTCAAACAACTCCAGTATCTGCTGACTCAACTTGAATCCACCACAAAAAAAAAAAGCAAAAGTTTTGTTCAGAAATAAGTACTGTACCGAGCAACAGAAATCAATTTAAGTGACTGTATTTTAAAACTAAATATGGGGCTGGAGAGATGGCTCAGTGGTTAAGGCACTTGGCTCCAGTGCCTGAGGCCCCCAATTCAATTCCCCAGGACCCACATAAGCCAGACCCACAAGGTGGTGGCCCTGGTGATCTCTCTCTCTCTCTCTCTCTCTCTCTCTCTCTCTCTCTCTCTCTCTCTCTCTCTCATCTCTCTGCTTGAAAATGAATAAATAAAATATTAAAAAAAACTAAATATGCATTATATTTTCTTAACACCTTCTGATTTGAAGCTACTGTTACTCAAGTGTAGACAATGGCTTGAAAAACTATGCATTATACAAAGATGTCACTGACAAGTCACAGAAAACAGTGATAATTCCTAATGAGAATAACTATGGATCAACAAACTAAAACCCCACATGACTTACTGTCTGCTCCATGTCACCCACAGGCAAAGAAAAGGTAAAGCAAACAAACAAGTAAGAATATGCAACAGAAACCATATGTGAATGCATATCCTAAAATATTTACTACCGGAACCTTTAAAGAAATTGTCAAGCTCCTCCTAGTCACATCAATGAATGCCACATTTAACCACCTCTATTAAGTTCTCCCAAAGCACCTTCTTCTCCCTTCTGCAGGCGACGTTGCCATCTCCTGTCCTCCCCTGGTTGGCTACCTATATGGTTAACACTGTTGCACCTGCAGCCCTGCTCTTCTGGTCACCATAGTTGAATTCCTCATCTCTAGTGCACTACAAATCATAACATATTCCATTTCTAAAATTCTTTTCTTTAAATACTTTTTATATCTTTGAGAGGCAGATGAGAGAGAGAGAGAGAGAGAGAGAGAGAGAGAGAATGAGTATGACATATCAGGGCCTCCTGCCACTGGAAAACCCAGACATATGGCATACTTTGTGTATCTGGCTTTACATGGGTACTGAGGAATCAACCCCAGGCCATCATGTGCAAGCAAGTGTTTTTAACCACTGAGCCATCTCTCCAGCCCCATTTCTAAAATCTTTAAAACTGTAATATTTTCATCAGTTTACTCTCATAGCTATATTAAATGGTCTCTAAAATGCAGTGCAACTACTCCAGTTCTGAAATTCTGAATTCATATTCGTATATTTATATTTTAGTGCCAATCTCTTGTTCAACTCACATTCTTACCTCTCTGATAATAAATTCTGTAAAAAATGCAAAATGCTGAAGGATTATGTTTTATTCATCTAGGGCAGGGGTGGCAAACTAGGGTCCATGAATTAAATACAGCCTCAAGTCTTATATAAGGCCAAAAAGTTAAATTATTTGTTTTAAATTGTTAACAATTTTGTGTTATGTGCATGTGTGATGGCCAGATGATTAAGGCTGGTCATACTGTGCTTTGGTCATATGATGTTGGAATTATTAAGGTGAGATACTAAAATAAAAAAAAAAAATCACAGCCTGGGGAGACAGCTCAGCCGTTAAAGGTGCTTGACTTCCGAAGCTTGCCAGCCCAGGTTCAAATCCCCAGCACCCTCATAGAGCCAGATGCAAAAAGTGGCACATGCATCTGATGTTGATTTGCAGGACAAGAGACCTTGGTGCATAGACACACACACACACACACCAAAAAGTAAAATAATTTTTAAATCATATCTACTGCAGGAGTTTCTGTTGTCACACTGAATGCAGACAGATATCTTCAGGACACATATCTCTGACCCTGACCTACTTCTGAACTCCAAACATATACTATAAGGTGAATAATGAAACACTTTTCCATAAGATCAATAAAATAGATGACTGTGACAATGTAACATGAAAGGTGAGTTTGTAGGTGATTTATATAGTACATGCAACAGACACTTAAGAAAGAAGTCAGTCCTCAGCAAGACCTCGGCACCAGTAGAGTTTCTTACAGACCTAAGCCAACTAAAAACATCGCTTGCATCCAGGATTACTGCTCCAGCAAGTGCATCCCTTGCCTTGTAGAGTTCAATGCTAGTGTATATTTCCTTTTTCTCTACCTTAACAGCAAATGACCTCACTGACTCAGAGCTGCTTTCTTCCTACCACAAGTCAGCATCTCAACTGTTTATTTTTGATATTTACTATAATAGCACTATTCACTATTTCTTACTCCTCCCTACTCTGTTACTTGAAGTGTGTGTGGAACTGCCCCAGCTTTTCCCTAAATAACAATTTCCCCGAAATAAAACTCAATGTGATTTCTCCATAAATAAACTCAGTAATTCAAGCCGTGCATGGTGGTGCACGCCTTTAATCCCAGCACTCGGGAGGCAGAGGTAGGAGGATCACTGTGAGCTCAAGGCCACCCTAAGACTCCATAGTGAATTCCAGGTCAGCCTGGGCTAGAGTGAGACCCTACCTCGAAAATCCAAAAATAAGTAAATAAATAAATAAATAAATAAATAAACTCAGTAATTCATAATTTTCAAAAATGTTAAAGCACACAAAAAGTATTATTCAGCTATAAAAAAATGTACTTCTAAAACAAAACAAAACAAAAATGTACTTCTAGAGCCAGGCATGGTAGCATATGCCTTTAATCTCAGTATTTGGGAGGCAGAGGTAGGAGGATTGACATAAATTCAAGGCCACCCTGAGTGAGACTACATAGTGAATTCCAGGTCAGCCTGGGCTAGATGGAGACCCTACCTCAGAAAAAATAAAATAAAATACTTCCAGCACCCCAGAAGATGAGGTAGACTTATAGGGAAATGGGAAATGAGGTTAATGCTGAATACACACAAATGATAGATATAATCCTTCCAAATTTTTTTAAAATTTTCACTAAATATGGGAGAAAAGAAGACATGTTTTTACTACTGAGTATTAAAAATATTATTGTGGGGCTGGAGAGATGGCTCAGCAGTTAAAAACCTCACTTGAAAGGCCCAGGTTCGATTCCCAAGTACCCTCATAAAGCAGACACACACATAGTGGCGCATGCATCTGGAGCTTGTTTGCAGTGGCAGCCCATGCTCAGCGAGCACGCGCTCGCTCTCTCTCTATGCCTTTTTCTATGTCTTTGTCCAAATAAGTAAATATATATTTCTGAAAACACTCATTTTAGGCTACAGATACGGCTCAGCAGTTAAGCACATTTCTTGCTCAAGCATGCAGCCATGAAGGGGCCTGAGATGCCCAAGTATGACTTTCCAGAACCCACATAAACAACTAGACGTGACCAAGCACCTCTGCAATCTCATGTCATCTGGGGAGCGGACACCCCTGGAGAAGGCTGGGGCTTGCACACAACAAGCTCCTAAGGCAGGAGAGGGAGTGAGGGGACACCTGATGTTTCCCTCCAGGCCCCACAGAAGAGCCCCTGGGGCACAAAAAAACCTCACTGTTCCCAATGCTAACATAATTTTCCAAGAATGATTGCATAGATGCTTTCATCTATCTAAAATGTACTGATATTTTTGATAAAACTTTCTTGATCATGACTTTAAATGTATACTTCCTCATTCCTTGGATTCTCTTTAACATTTAAAAACATGGCAAACATAAATATTCTAAAGAAATGTTTTTCAGCTCTTTATTTAAATAACCACATGAAATTTTCTATAAAAACAACACATAGCAAGACTTCTAAACTAACAAATCAAATGTTTTAAACTCTACTCCCAAATTTTTATGAATCAAGGAAAATCTGATTCCTTGTTGGCTGCACTTATAACCTGAAAAAAATCAAAGTGATATTTAGACGAAGGCATATTCTACATAGCACAAGATGTTTGATAGATCCTAACACATTATTTCATTTCTACAACAAAGTGAAAACCTGCCATTATTCTTACCTTATCTTTGGCCTCAGGCAGTGCGATTTCTCTAGGTTCTAAGAGTGGTATTTCTCGATACGGTGGAGCACATCTGACTATATCTGGTACATAGTGCGTAGGAAACAAAGGTGGCATGGAGTATCTCCGTTCCCCTGAAAAAGGCACTATCTGGTTAATTAAGGTTGGCTCTTGATGGGGGGAATGGAAACGCTGCCGTTTGCCATCGAGAGGAAGGTTTTGTTCATCGCTTAGTCTCCTGAAAACAAGAAACACACCTTAATTAATTGAAGAGACAACTTTCTGACAACAGAAGCAAACATAAATATAACAGATGGCAATATAATGACTTTCAATAGTTACATCATTAGTTCTAAAATAAATAACATAAAAAATGTCTTTCAATAGCTTACAAACCTAAGAATAATGTATATCAGAACTTCATGGAGGAGGAACTAGGGAAATGGCTCAGTTGGTCAACTGCTTGCCTTGCAAGTGTGAGAACCGAGAACTGGAGTCCAGATCTACAGTCCCCTCCTAAGTCAGGCATGCTGGTGAGTACTGGGGAGACAAACCAGATTCACTGTATCAAAAAATGGGGGACTTCAGGTCAGGATGGCCCCAGGGATGAAGTAGAAGGCAGCGAGAACTGTAGACAACATAATTCTACCAACAAGACCAGAACTGATAGCAGACTCCCTGGCAGGAGATGAACCACGCTAACACATCAGCTAGGGTGCAGGGGAAACCACAGAGGAAGTGGAGAGATGAGCAAGAGTGCTGCTCCCACAGTGAGCCCCACGACCCGGGCCAGGGTGATGAAGACCCACACCAAGACATTCCAAAGCAGAAATCCAGAAGCTGCAGAGAGCACTTGTGTGTGAAGCCTCGTGACCCAGGCTAGATTCCTCAGTGCCCACATAAAGCCAGATTCACAAAGTGAAAAAATAAGCAATAAAGTGGAGCATGCTTGAGGAAAACGCCTGACATCAACTTTTGGCCTCCTGAAAATAAATAAATGTGCACCCCCACACACACATGCAAGCATACCACAACAGACGTGCCAATTGCCCACCATGAGACCTGCCACCTCTACCTCATCTGCCAGAGCCCATGAGAAACTGCCAAGGAAGAGGCAACATGAATACTGCTCTTACTACAAGCCTGACAACCAGTTCCAGGGTGATGTTAACAGATACAGTGATCAATCAAAGCCTACCAAAATAGAAATCCAGGGACTACAGAGAACTCAACACTAAATCAGACTGCGAACAGGCCTGCCATTGCTCAGGGAACATTGCAGAAGGGGGGGAAGAAAAATTTTAAGAGTCACATGGTGGGTAGGAATACCAAGGCACGGTCCCCCACTGCCCACAGGGACCAACTGAGGCCTTCATGACCCCACAGTGAATACTATAACCCCACTGAGGAGACCCCCAGGGTAAGGAGAGCTTGAGCAAGGGGATAAACCTGTTATAAATTATGTAAAATAAAATTAAATATTAACTTTTTTAAAAAGTAGTTTTCATAGCTTCACTCATAGCTTCATTCTACCTAAAACTTATATTGGCAGAAACGAATCAGTGAAAGAATCCCTAAAATGTTTGAACACATAAAAATTTTTAAATTATGTATGAATCTAATTGCACTTGCCCCAGAAAACAAGCCAAAATAGCCCTACGATTTCATACAACTATCACATAGAGCACAGAACCAAAACATTTCCCTTGAAAATAACTGAGTACTTACTTCCTTCCTCGAAATAATGGAGAAGCTGAGGTCTGGATTGGACTGACATTTCCATATGTCAGCTGCTGTAGGGACACAGCTCTAGACAAGCTACCAAAAACAAAGAAGAGCAATCACTTAATTAGCTTTCCTTAAATTCCAAAACTTCAGAAAAACAAATACTTTGTAATTGATCAAAAGAAAAGAAGAAATAGCATTTTCTCTACTTTCAAATGTTTTACACAGAAAAGATCATGTCCCAAGGGAAAATACAATGGCATGACCCAATACAGTGTCATACTCACTCTGCATTTTGAAAGTTGAACTGTGCGTCTATAAGTTGCTGGTGGGAATAAAGAGTTGGTGACAAGGCAAAGAAGCTATGCTGATGATGGCTCGGCGTGAAGGGCGGACGACCCAAAATTGAGTTTGGGAACATACTCTCGCTCACTGGATGTGGACATGTATTCTTCTACCTATGATAATTTACAATGACAATACGAAATTAGAGCTTAAAAACATAGAACTCTTTGATAACTATTATCTGCTATTTGAAACAATTAGCTATCAAATCACTAGCTTCGTTTGCAAAGTTATTTTTGAGAGTTGAAATAGGTCTCTTTAAATTCTATAGGTAACAAAAAAACTAATATTTGATTTCAAGTTTAAATCATATTATTCCAATACCATCAGTATATGCTTCTAATTTTCTACTGAATTTGCCCTAACAAGTTTACCCTAATAACCACAAATCTTTTTATAAAAAATTTAGCAGGCTGTGGTGCTGCACACCTTTAATCCCAGCACTCCAGGACTCAGGTCAATCTCAGCCTGAGATTAGAGTGAGTTCCAGGTTAGCCTCAAAAAAAAATAATAATAAAATAAATAAAACACAGGGCTGGAGAGATGGCTTAGCAGTTAAGGCACTTGCCTCCAGTGCCTAAGGCCCCAAGTTCAATTCCTCAGTACCCACATAAGCCAGACCCACAAGGTGGTGGCCCTGTTGCTCTCTTTCTTTCTCTTTCTCTCTCTCTCTCCTTAATAAAGAAAAAAGAAAACTATTTATTTATTTGACAGAACAGAGGGAGATACAGAGAAAAGAAACAAGAGAGACAGATAAAAAGAAAGATGGAGAATGGGCATGCAGGGCAGGGCCTCCTGCCACTGCAAGTGATCTCCTGATGCATGGGACAGTTAGTGCATTTGGCTTTAAGTGGGTACTAGGTAATCATACCCAGGCTATCAGGCTTTGCAAGCAAGCACCTTTAACCACTGAGCCATCTCTCCAGCCTGCAACAAATCACTATTCTAACAATAAAAAAAAAGAAACCAGTGGGCTGGAGAGATGGCTCAGCAGTTAAGGTGCTTGTCTGCAAAGCCTAACAACACAGGTTCGATTCCCCAGCACCCACGGAAAGCCAAATGCACAAAGTGGTGCATGCATCTGGAGTTCCTTTGCAGTGGCTAGAGATCCTGTCCCATGCCTGCCTGCCTCTCCCTCTCTCCCTCTCTCCCTCTCTCCCTCTCTCTCTCTCTCTCTCTCTCTCTATCTCTCTCTCTCTCTCTCTCTTCCTCAATGTCTCTCTCAGCTTGCAAACAAATAAAAGTTAAAAAATAATAAT
>PVHP010019124.1:0-32382 GCA_004024765.1 Zapus hudsonius
CACACCCTCCTAGTCTCTGGTGAGTACTATTCTCTCTACTTCTGGAAGCTTCTGTGACTGGATAGGGATGGTGGGAAGATGAACCAAAAACTAAGAAAATGTGAATAAACCTTATGGAGACCTATTACTTAGCAAGCAAACTTAAATTGTAACATTGTTTAACAGGTGTTTAAATGAAGGTCTTCTACATAAGCAGATCAAGTTGCCTCCAAAACCTCTCAAGATTAATTAAAAATCCCTGGGCCATGGATGAGATGCCTTCCAATGAGTTGTTGGTCAGGGAGACCACAGAAAACAACTCTGGCTATTTCCATTGCTTCTTGTTGCACATTTAAACTAGATGGTAAATCCCTATTGATAAAGAGACCACGTGCAGGAAGAAAAAAAAAAGTTGGAACCAAACTAGAAGCTTCCCTACTACCAGCTAGCTTTCTTTGGGCCTGAAGGTTCTATGTGGGCTGCTGGGTGAGAAAAGACATTGACATTCCTACCCACCTGTGGACTCTATTTCACAACCAACCTGCAAGGCAGGATGTGGCCACTGGTGCAATAGTGGTAGGAGTGTTACAGGAGTCACCACTTGCTCTCTGATCTACAGGAGGGAAAACGTGCCTGGTGCTGTGGCCGGGGCCCTAGAGTGGACACAATACTCTGGGGATGGTACTTGGGCAGCATGGTAAGCCACCTGCTAAATACCTGTGTTTGTGCCCATACAGTGGGATCTTTTTGCCAACAAAGGTGAATTAATTCACAAATATCAGTTGAAGTATTTAACATCGCTGGGGTTTGATTTGACTGTGGACATTTGACTATGGTTATGTGAGACCTTAGACATGTGATATTCACTGTGTTCTTCATATGTTACTGGTGAAAATAACATATTGGGCACTAAGTAAAGCTTTATTGTGTAAGTTTCATGTCAATAGAATATATCTATATATCACATTTTCCCTCAGTGTTTAAAATCATTTTTATAAATATTCATACATTATTAAGTAGCATTGTCATAGTAAGGCCTTTGTGTTACTAATCTCTGCTCCATTCTTTTCTCTAACACACCTCTAAAATAAAGGTATTCCTATTAAAATCTTTAGTGTGTAAGTAAAATCACGTTTTTTTCTTAGTTGTAAAAATTTTCATTTGGTTGGAATGAATCACCTATAATGTCTAAAGAGGGGCCCAAAATTGTCCAAAACACAAATTTAGAGACTCTTAAAAACCTAATAACTATGCAAAATTTAAACTCACCCACAATGACTCAGGGGGCGGAAAGATTGTAAGAGTCATGGGCGGGGGGAGAATAACTAATGATTAAAAGGTAATGTCATCATGGACTCAATGGCTTTATCTAATAACCTATGATACTGAGCATGTTGTTGTGTATATATATATATATATATATATATATATTATATATATATATAATTTTAAGCCAATAACAACATTAAAATATGTTTTAATTGTATTGCAATGTAAGTCTCTATAACTTTTAGAAAGAACTCTGTGTTTTGTGTGTGCCCATGTGTGTGTAAATGAAAACAGGTGAAGAGATCAAAGGAGTTCCCTTCCCTTCCAAGCACTTTCTATTAAATACATGCAGTATGAAAGCATATGCTTTGTTTTCAGTCACCAAAACTAGTTCTTTTCCCCATGTCTTTTTTCCTCCTGTGGTAAAATGCACACGATATGAAAATTACCATGTTACCATTTTAAGTAAACATTTCAGTGTTATTAACACATTCATAAACAATGTCATACAAGATCACCTTTATACAGCTATGTAACTTTTTCCATATTGTCAAACAGAAGCTATGTGTCCATTACTATACTGCTCAGTTCTGATTTCTCTCTATGATTTTCACTACTTTAAGTATTTCACACAAGAGAAATTACAGTATTTGTCTTTTTGTGACTAGCTGATTGTACTAAACATAGTATCTTCAAAGTTCATCCAGGTGGTAACACTTGTCAGAGTTCCTTCCCTTTTAAAGCCTAACTAATATTCCACTGTATGCACTTATTTATGCATGTTGCTGGATTCTTGGGATGCTTCCACAGTTGAACTCTTGTCCATAAAGCTTTGAACTTGAGCACACAATCTCTTTAAAACCTTTTTTCAACTCTTTCAGCTATATACCCAAGAGTAGTATTGATAAATCATATGATAATTATGTATTTAACTTCTTGATGAGCAATCATAGTGTTTTCTATAGATTGAATATGGTTTGTGTTCCTCAAATGTCCATTGTGATTAAAGACTAGACTTGAACCCCAGGTTGGCACTCTTGGGTAGTGGTACTTTTGGGATGTGAGACCTATCAGAATTGAGATATTTCTCATGTGACTTCTTTTGCAGTTCTGTGTCTGTGTGTGTACACGTGTATTCATATGTGTATGAACACACATGTGTGAGGCTGGAGGTTGATTTTGGTGTCTTCCTCAAATGCTTTTCACTTTATTTATTGAGACAGGATCACACACTGAAGCAAGAGCTGCTCACTGATTTGTGGAGACTAGCCCCGAGGATCTGCCTGTCTCCACCTCTCAGTGCTAAGATTAGAGCCAGGCACAGTCACACCCAGTGTTTATGTTGGTACTGGGGATCAGAACTTGGGTCTTCACACTTGTATGGCCAGTGCTCTACCGCCAGCCATTTTCCTAGCCCCTTCTTTTGTAGTTCTTTTGAAAATGTTATAGAAGAATCAAGCCTGGCCATTACCTCCCTCCCCTGTCCATTCTCTCTGTTCCCATTAAAGATTGCTTTATTGGCTTTATTCATGCCTTTTGTGATGTGCCCTATCAGCTGCACTTACCAGAGGCTAAACCAATGTCTCCCACCTGACTTGGACTTCGAACCTCTAAAAAGTTTAAGCTAAACAAATCTCCTCTTTCAATAAGTAGCCTGTGGCAGGTTCACTGATGGATTACTAACTAATGTGTTAAATTTCCACAGAGCTGTGCTGTCTTACATCAATATCCACAGTCCACAGGATTCTAGTTTTCCCTATCCTAGCCAACACTTGTGATTCTCAGCTTTTATGATTGCAGTCATACTGTGTTTTAAGTACCATCTCAAGGCACTTTGGATTGGCCATTCCCTATAGATTAACAATGTTGAGTATGTTTTCCTGTGCTTATTGGCTTTTGTTTCTCCTCTTCTAGAAGTATCTATGACAGACCTGGGTGTGCCTCAGTCTTCTGAGCAGCCCTACCCAGCCCGGAAGCATCATGTTTTCGAAGGTTCTATTCCACTACCTCTTGTTTCAGAGAAAACCAATGCCCAAAAGAATGCAAGGGGATTTCACTTGTGTCTTCTAAATCGTTTATATGAAGCCTTCATAATCCTACTAAACATAATTACTGCCTTAGCATCGCTGTGAACTAATTTCCGTTCTCAGTTGCCCCTCCCATAGAACTTGTTTTAGTATTCCCTTCCTCACATTTTTAGTGTTTATACCTGTGTGTCTAGTTTTAAACCTAGTTCTATATAGTTTTGCATTGTTTCTTAATTGATACATTAGGTTTCATGCATTTCTTTGATAACTTCCTTCCAGTGGCATATTCCTGTCTATCATGCTGGAAGAAGAAAATAAGACACAGATACCTGTTCGACATAGTATGAGACGATTTTAAAAAGATAGTATTTGACTCTTGTGGGATTATTATTACTTTATTTAGTAATATTGGCCTACCTACTTGACAAGCTTGCTGTCTTCTGCTTCAATAATGATCGCATAGTCAGATACCCATCACTTCAATCTGTCTAGGTTGAAAACTAGGCATTGTTGTATTTTTAAAAATTACTTTGGAAGGGAAAAATCATGCTTTAGGCTATAATTTAATGAGAACACTTTCTTTGTCCTTGGCATTTGCTGGAATGTTCAGTAGCAGAGCTGAAATCAACACCTGTTTATTTGCTGAAAGGTTCTGGCTAAGAGAGGCCCTCAAGAAAGGCATTCTTCTTGATCATTACATGCAGTGTGTTCTGGGTTCAAAGTGAACTTTCCAATGACCTTATGGTTTTAAAGACATGCCAAATTAAATAAAAGATCATCAGTCATTGAAAAGAGGGCCAGGGAAAGAGCACAGTTCTCTGGATATTAGCTTTTAAAGCTCTAACTCTATATAATGAGATTAATACATTTCCTAAGTAGACACCTTGTTCAGGTGGGGTTGGTGGAAATTCTGCTTGGGGGTGGGGCACCTCTGCTCAGCCTATCAGAGTGAGGAACTTCCCATTGACCTCTCCTTCTGCTTGCTGTCTCCCACCTGCAGGTCACCTACCTGGGGAAGGTGTCCACCACTGGCATGCAGTTTTTATCAGGATGCACGGAGAAGCCAGTCATTGAGCTCTGGAAAAAGCACACACTGGCCAGGGAAGATGTCTTTCCCGCCAACGCCCTCCTGGAGATCCGTCCCTTCCAAGTGTGGCTGCACCACCTGGACCACAAGGGAGAGGCCACTGTGCACATGGATACCTTCCAGGTGGCCCGGATCGCCTACTGCACCGCAGACCACAACGTGAGCCCCAACATCTTCGCCTGGGTTTACCGAGAGATCAACGATGACCTGTCCTACCAGCTGGACTGTCACGCTGTCCAGTGTGAGAGCAAGCTGGAGGCCAAGAAGCTGGCCCACGCCATGATGGAGGCCTTCAGAAAGACTTTCCACAGTATGAAGAACGACGGGAGGATCCACAGGAACAGCTCTTCCGAAGAGGCTTCCCAGGAATTGGAATCCGACGATGGCTGAGGGGACTCCAGAGTGACCCACCAGCCAGCAAAGCAGCATTGCACTAGGCGAGGCGTTCCAGATGATAATTGCGTTAGGCAACCATTCAAATTTGGTCTAAAAAGACTACCTACCAGATGATTGGCTGACCATGCTTCTTAAATTCAGAAGAGCATCCTAAATCTAAAGAAATGTATCATTCAAGTAATCGCGTGACATTGAAATCTGCTGCTGTGACCATGGGGAGGGTGGGGAGTGTGGCTGGGGAGGAAGGTTCTAGAGACTAGAAGTGTTTGTTTGCTTGTCTGTTTTTTGTATTTCAACGCTTCCTCGTGGGAAATATCCTTGATGATTTTCACCATTCTCAGGCAAATACTCTGTGGCTGAAATTGAATGGATCATTGCTAACTTGCCTCATGAGATCTACCTGAGGGTGGGAGTGGAGGAATGGGGGTAAGGCTGGTGTGGAGGCTGCAGGGTGAGACACCTCAGGGTGACAGAGTTCCCTTCCCTCCCGTGGCATGTTGTAGACACTCTCCTCACTGTTAGAATCAGCACAGCCTTGATTGAGCTTTACAACTAATGGCGCTATAGCAGTTAATTCGCAGTTAAAGATAACGCTTTTATTTACACCAGTATATAGAGTAGCAACCTCCCGTTGTATTCATTTCATCTATTTTCTTAGAATACTTAAACTAACAATCTCATCCTTCCTTCTGCCCCATCCATCCTCTTCCCCATCCAGCATCCCTAAAGGGACGATAGCTGACATAATAAGTGCAGAACTCCAAAAGGGAAGAAATAAGCAAGTGACAGAGAGGGGAAGCCAACCAACCAGGAGTTTCCAGCAACGCAAACCCCCAGAAATGGGAATGAGTGAGCCAACTCCATGGAGGCTTTCTTTAATTAAGCTCTGATTTGGCGTAAATTGACTTGGTTCATCATCCTGTTGGGCAGATCCTTCATGGCACGTTCCAAATCTAACGAGGCGTTGCCAGGAAAGCAAGCCTCAACCCATCACTTGGCATCACACTAAAGCAGTGAAGGAATGACATCAACTCAGCTTGTCTGCAAAGCCTAGTCTATCCTGAAACTTAAAGGGAAATCTTGTCTTAAAGTAGGTGATACCTTTGTCAGAACTGTCACTTTGTTCATTCTTTCTAATGGGAAGTTTTCATTAAGATCACCTGAGATGTCCTTCGTGTCACAGATCTTTAGATACCGTGAAGAATCAAACTTGGAATGAAATTTAAAATATTTGTTCCAATGCACACATTTAAGGCAAAGAAGAGATGTTGAATTTTTCAAGTAACTATTGCTCCTTTATAAAGTCTGTTTTTTTTTTCTTTTATTTTTGGTAATCTTAGGGGCAACAGAGCACCTTAGGAGCCTTAAATGGAAGATTTTATAATCTAGACAGCAATGGTGTTGGCATTTTGGTTTGTGTACTTGTGTGTCCGTGTAAGCATTTGTGTGTGTGTGTGTGTGTGTATGTATGTATGTGTGTGTGTGTCCCGTGTGTGGGTCTAGTTTTCAGGCATGTACAATAAGCATGGAGTCAAATTGATGAGGATTCGCCTGCTAAGGATATGCTTGTTGCTTTATGACACATGTAAACTATTCTTTAGCATAAATGCATTCACTCTTTAATAAAAAATATCTTTGTGTTAATAAAGCCGAGGCATTTCATATTTTTATGTGCGATTCTTTTTTCAAGCAATGGAAACCCAATCTGCAAAACAGATAAGTAAAAATAACAATCTCATCTAAATTTAAAAAGCAAGACCCATTTTTGGAATGTGTTTAAGAAAGCCTTTTAAGGCAGAAGAGCTGTTTAAATGAAGAGCCTGCTGCACACGAATGAGAATATGAATTTGAGCCCCAAAACCCAAGTACGTACTGGACATGTCATTGCATACCTCTAATCCCCCTGTTTGGGAGACAGAGACCGCCCGGTCCCAGGGGCAAGCTGGCTAGACTATCAAAATCAGTGAGCTCTGTTCAGTGAGAGACCCTGTCTCAATAAAGTAGATAGATAATGATTGAGGAAGATACTTGATGTTGATCTCTGGCCTCCATATATGACATACATATGTCCAGACACATATGAACATATGTACCCACACATATACATGCAAAAATATTCCATTTGTTTATATGGCCAGCCTACCCTTTGATTGTGAAGGTAACATTGTTGATGCTGACACTGTTATTTAGTGTGATGCACTTGTTTCAGAAAAGAATGTTCCAGAACATTTTATAAATAGCTGCTCTTTATTAAGCACCATGTACATCTCTGGGAAGCCTATGCTGTAAAGCTGAAAGGAAAGCCCAGAGGGAGGATTCCTCCTGAAGAGAAAGGATAAACATGTCTCTCTCAG
This sequence comes from Zapus hudsonius, assembly GCA_004024765.1. Taxonomy (NCBI): domain Eukaryota; kingdom Metazoa; phylum Chordata; class Mammalia; order Rodentia; family Dipodidae; genus Zapus; species Zapus hudsonius. Next base: position 7,113 of record PVHP010019124.1, read on the forward strand.
GTCATGATTTCTCAGAGTGGCTCCATTAATCCAGCAAGACAGGTGGCCATGAAGAAGCGCCCTTTTTGGAATCAGAAACAAAGACAAGGTATTGGAAGTAAAAATAGGGGTGCCTGCTGGAGAGACGAACTCAAGTGAGACTTACTACCACACTCTGATTAAAATGACATTTCTTTCTCATTGAATTTCACCCAACTACAGTTCACTGTTTTGTCTTTGAGCATACATCTAAAAGAAAGAGACTAGCCAGCGTATATCTCAGAACAAAACCCTTTTCTTTTCTGAGCAAGAGTTAAACTGAGCCTATGTGTGTGCATGGTTATTTGTTAAAGTTTTTGCTGGAACAGTTTTTTTTTTAAGAGTACAGAGTATGACATCCTGTGTCATTGGCTTGGATCATGGTGTCCACAGGTTCCACATGGGATAAATAGGAAAGCAGTAGGTACACACTGATAACCTTCACTTAGCTAGTGAAGTCTTCCTGATTTCTTGACAGCCAGTAAGAGTTTCTATGAGAGGGATGAAGAGATGGCTCAGCAGTTAAGGTGCTTGTCTGCCTAGCAGAAGGACCTGAGTTCAATTCCCCAGTACCCATCTAAAGCCAGATGCACAAGGTGTGAATGCCTCTGAGTTTGCAGTGGTTAGAGGCCCTGGAGCAACCATTCTCTCTCTCTCTTTCTCTCTCTCTCTTTCTTTCTTTCTTTCTTTCTTTCTTTCTTTCTTTCTTTCTTTCTTTCTTTCTTTCTTTCTTTCTTTCTTTCTTTCTTTCTTTCTTTCTTTCTCTCTCTCTCTCTCCTCTCCTTAAAATAATAAAAAACAGAGTTCCTATGAGAAGAAGATGCAAGTTTACATTATCTTCTGCTTCATGGTGCTCCCTCAGGTACTGGATTCTCCAAGCCAGTGGTTAGGGCTCTTTAAAGGAATCCCGTAAGCAGATCTCACCATTACTTGACAACAGCTAGATCATGAGGCCAAATTCTCTCATCCAGGCTGGCTCATGTCTGCTCCTGCATTGTGGCAAGTCCCTTTCATTTTCAATTGCCATTCCTCTCAAAATCAAGCCCATTTTGAATTAGGACGCTAAGCCACTACAAATAAACATTTTATTATTAAGTTTGAAGTCTTTTTTGGTAGGGACAGTGTCTGAAAAAGTCAGGGTTCATGAAGATTTACTTGAGCATAAATAAAACACCAAGTTTTGTTTTAGTTGTTTTCCTGGCTGTAGCCAATGGACAATATTCTTGGCCTGCCCTAAACCAAGATTCCTCTTTTGTTGTTTGTTTCTCTTAGGACAAGTTAAAGCTCTACATCAAGGTCTTCTATTACAGGAGTCTGTACGTTCCCTTCCTGTTATTCCTTGTGGTTTCCAACCACACATTTATTTCTATAATTTTGGAAATGTCTGTGTAGATCTCTTGCACGCTGAGTGTCTTTACAGTGGGTGGGAAATTTTTGTTGTTGTTCATGTTTTACTCCTAGCTTCAGTGGCAGGACCCTGGGTAGCTGATTACAGGTCTGCTGGCTAGCTTGCAGGATGGATGGATGGGAGACTTGGAAGGTTAAGGAAGCATCACTCTGCCTTTGATTCACAAGCTCGCAGGTGCCCTCTCAGCCCACTTTCCTCAAAGGTGAGTAAACATCTTTCTACTGAGGAAAAACATTGCCCCTTGCCTAATTACAGAAATAAATCTAGGTTGCATATGGAGGGTGAGGACAAGAGAGCAGGTGGAATAGAACACAAGTGACCACAGGAAGGAAATGCAAATATATTTAGTGATTACAGCACTTTCATCACGGGGCTTTGTTTTTCCTATTTATTTTCTTCACTATAAATGGAGACAATGTCGCAGGAGAATGCTTTTACGTTCTGACAATATTATAGCTATAAATTCAGCTGGATTGCCCCCCCCCCAAGTCCACACGGTGGAAAGCACTTATTTTCCTCTGTCCCCTCTTCTCCTTTTCTTACTTCTTTCCTTCTTTTATCTTTTCTTTTTCCTTCTTCCTTCCTTCCCTGCTTTCCTGCCTTAACTGTCCATTTTTATCCAGCACATTCTAGGCTTCCTCATCTCCTAAGAGGGAAGAGCACCTGTGCTCTGAATCAAATGGCATTTGTGGCTCACAACAATCGGAATTCGACAGGATTGTGGACACTGCAGATAATCCTGAATTCTTCTTTATTTTTTTGTATTCAGCCAGATGGCACATAATCGTGACTTAATCTTCCAGAGCTTACTATTTCTTAAGGATTCAAAAGTGCACTCTTTGCATCTCCCATATGGACCCTAAACTAATTTTAAATGCAGATGAAGGTTTCTATAATTGTGAGAGGTGACACTAAAATTCTTATTGATCTTCGATGAACATTTATTTCTGTGAGATATCCAACGTGGGTTAGTGGAAGGGACCATTTTCTAGACCATATTGTATATTTAAAAAAAGAAGAAAATGGCTTACTCTTTAAGAATTATCAACTAGATTAGTTACCAGGAGATAAGTATGTGTGACACAGGATCCCTACCTCAGGAAGACGATCACTGGAAGGGGAAAGGCAAATTCCTAAAAGGACCAAATAGAAATGTCCTACTGTGGATGCAGAAACCATATTGATTGGAAATAAATCCAAGGTATAAGCTTGCACACTTGAGCAAAGCTGATGTTTATCAAAATATTTGGGGAAAATGTTTATTGTGGAATTCCCCAACAAGGTTACCGGTGGTTTGGGGTATGCCCTCAAATTTGGGTATTCTACAAGAATCTGAACCAATTTTGCTTTGGAAACCTATGATTTTCATTTAATGACTTCTTGATGTCCCCCTGAGGCTTCACTAGCTGGGCTTCTTTTATTTTAATTGAGAACTTCATTATATTAACGTATTGTAAATCACTCATATTTTCATCAGTCCCCCTCATTCCACTGAGGGCCCAAGGCTTCTTATAGTAATAAAAAGTCACTCATGAACTCTGAACATAGAATTAAGAAAATATCCTACATATGTCCAATTCCTTTATAACAAATTAATCAATGACCATTAATACTTTCATGTTTTACTTTATTTTTTAACAACTGTCTTTCTTAATAATAATGTTTGCATCACTTTATGTAGCCATACATTTAGAGTGAATTTGGATCATTTAAAGATTTATAAAGTTATAATAAAATATGTTACATGATACTTGCTTGATAACAGTTGTGTGACCTTTGTTGCCATTCCAGAACATTCTTTACCTCTAAGGGTGTGGCTTCAATGAATCACTTAAGGAAATATGGACTTATAAGGGAGATTCAAGAGTTGAATGTATTCCATTTTCATTTCTTTTCTAAAATTTAAGTAAGTGAAGGACAAAAATTATATTTATATCTGAAACTAATATATGTGTTATCTCACACAGTTGATAGTTAAAATCTATTCTTGGCAATTTTGAGGAAAGTAAAATGACAACAAAATATCACTTTTTACCTAGTAGAATGGCCAGTATAAACAAGACAAAAGATAGCAAATTTTGGTGAGGATGTAGAAAAATGAACCTTGTCCATTGTTAGTAGGAATGTAAGTTGGTCTAGTCACTAAAGAAATCAGTATGGAAATTCCTCAAAAAATTGCTAGCAAAACTATCATGGTACCAAACCACCCACCACTAGGTATATATTGAAAGACAATAGAATAGACAAATAAATAAATAGAATAGACAAAGAGAGGTCTAGACTCCCATGTTCCTTGTGGCCAAGAGAAGGTCGCAAGCTAAGTGTCCATCCACAGGAAAATGTGGTCAATATACTGAGCACTATTCAACATTAATAATAATTTTAAAAAGTAAATCCTGGGCTGGAGAAATGGTTTAGCAGTTAAGGTGCTTCACTACAAAGCCTAAGGACCGGAGCTCAATTCCCCAGTACCCACGTAAAGTCAGATGCACAAAGTGACACATGCATTTGGAGTTTGTCTACAGCAGCTGGAAGCCCAGTCTCTCTCTCTCTCTCTCTCTCTCTCTCTCTCACTCTCACTCTCTCTCCCTCTCTCTCTCATCTCTCTGCTTGCAAGTAAATTAAATAAATAAATAAATAAATAGATAAATCCTGTCATTTGGGACAAGATGGATAACCTGGAAGGCATTACGTTAAGTGAAAAAAGTCAGTAAAGAAGCCCAGATAACGAATGATCTCACATCGATATGAAAATGAAAAAAAATGCTGAATTGATAGAAACAGAAAGATTAATGGTGGATGCCAGGGCATAAGGGTTAGTTTGGTGAGTGGGGAGATACTGGTCAAAGGATCAAAATGTCATGTACATAGGAGGTCAGCTGTATAACACAGACGAGTATCACAGTTAGTAGTATATTATGTCCATGGTCTCTTTTGAATGTAAATTTGGGGTCAGTGAAGACTGAGGATCATAGTGATTCAGCTTCTGATTATACAAGAAAAAAGAACCCAAAGTCTAACCAGTTTCATGGTGTTCATAACTGGATTATCATCATGCAGTTTCTATCATGATCAGAGAAACATCTGAACTGGAGCACCTGGGGTAGAATTGGGCCTTTTATTCAGCCATCTACATATTATTTGATTGCCTTTCCCATCTTAATTGCTGTAGCTTTTTCTAGAATCTAGTACCATGCTTTTAGAAATGGGCACAGTAAAATCTCATTAATTAGAGAAACTAATTAAAAGTCTTAAAATGTTTAAATTTTATGTTCATTTTAATAAGTAAATAAATAGGATGGATAACATTGCTACTGGAAGTACAGCCTAGTTGGAAATCATAACTTCTGCACATTAGAATAACAGGTTATTAGATATAATTTCAGCATCAGTAGAAGCTGGTATGGCTAAAACTGCAGCTTTGAAATGCTGCTCCGAGTAATTGTTTTTTATTTATTAAAGTCGATTCACCATTAAACAGCAATGCTTGATTCAATTCTTGGATTCAGATGTTTGCAAGTAATATTTCTTTTAAGCTATCTGTCACTGACCCATACCTCCTCCTTCAGCTTCAGTGGTTTGTTAAGTAAAACGCAAAATAAAAACTCTAGTTACTTTACTTAGTTACTCCCCTTCCTCACAGAAATGGAGCTGTTGAAATAATTGAAATAACATTTATTCTTTTCACCTCTAAGCATTAATAGTTTTCCCTTTGCCAAGAGGTTTTCCCCCTTAAATTCTCAGGACAGTAAATCAATGTACCTCACCCCAACTATGTCAGTAACTTCTCAAAGTCATATGTTAATTATGACAGTCATCTTTACTGGTCTGATTTGTATTACAAGTTCAATATTTTTGTAATTTTCCAAGTCTGGCCATGTGTTTATGATCACATCCATCCAATGTCCACCTAATCACCTTAGCTCTATTGGAATAACTTACTGAGAATGGTTGACTGTCATGGTTTGATCCAGGTGTCCCCCACAAACAATTGAATGTGTTCTGATAGATCGATCCTCAGCTGATGGCAGTTTGGGTTTTACAACCTCGATGAAGCTGTGTTGTCAGGGGCGGGCTTATGGGGTTATAAGCCAGCTTCACCTTGCCAGTGTTTGGCACACCTTCCTGCCGCTGTTTGCAGTGCTGTGGCAGAGGTGATGTCCACCATCTGCTCATGCCATCGTTTTCCCTGCCAGGATGGAGTCTCCCCTCGAGTCCGTAAGCCAAATAAACCCATTCCTCCATAAGCCACTTTTGTTTGGGTTCTTTCTGCACAGCAACAAGAAAGCTGACTGCAACACACCCCGTTTGTGCTCTGCTCAGAAGTCTATAATGAACAGGGCCGGGGGGGGGGGGTGATGGTAAAACAAGAGTATCAGGGCTGATGCCAGGAGAGGCTTCAGTCTAGAGGAGGAGAGCCTTTCTACATCCACCAGCCAAGAGAGAGCAGCCTGCACTTTTCTGCAATTCGCCTTATAAAAAGCAGTTGTGAGCTTTACCTATATTTTGGTTCGGAGTGTACTCTGAGGGGCTTTTGGTTAATACAGAAATGCTTTTCCATAGGTGATCACTTGATAATTTTTCTTTCTCTTCTTTCATTGCCCATAATTAACCCACATGGTCTATGCATAAGGAGTTAAGGACAGGAACGGAGGTGACATTCTGAGCACACATGCAGTGCCAGGCCCTGTCTTGAGGAATGTGTGCAGACTGTGACTCCAGTGCCTGAATGAAGTTCAGACATTTGATGAACACTTGCACTGATGGAGGGATTCAGAATTCAAGTTCAGAGGCATAGAATGTCAGACACTAACTACATTTTACTGCACCATAAGCTCTGTAGAGGGAAGGCGGGACCACCAGTGACCTCTGTGGGCATCAGTGACTCTGAGATCACGTCTGGAAGAGAGGCAAGTGACTGCCTAATTTCTAACCTCAGAATTCAACCAACTGGATGGGAGCTGTCATTCATTACATCCCTAGGGCTAGGCCATAAAAACGCAAAACAAAACCAAACTAGGTTTTAAGAAAGAAATCATTGTTTCTTTAGTGATATTTCTTCTGATGCTCTTGAGAGAAAGGTGTGACCCAACTCATGTACTAGAAATAAGACTATAAATAGCAATTAAGGCCGCATTCATCCTGGAACAACTCAGGGATGCCTTTCTAAGGTCCATGCCAGCAAGAGAAAACCTGCGTCCACTCTTGTTTCCCTGGTCTGGACTTCAAGGTGGGTGTCTTGATTTTTCTTTCCTTTTTTTTTTCTCTTAGTCCTGCCATTGAAAACAAGATCTTCAGACAAGGAGGGAGAGGTTCATGTCAGAGAACTGTAGCTCCCAAAGAAGAAAGCAGATGGGTCTGCTTTCCCCACGATTCAGTTTCCGTTGGACCATCTCTGGATATGGGACATATTTGTCTTTTGCCTGCAAGATTCCTCCTTAAAGGTCACGTGGGAAGCTCTGCAGTTTACAGAGGCATCCACACTCTTCTTGTTCCCAAGAGTTTTCATTGTTTCTCTGTCTAAATTTAATACTTTTGCTTAAAATCTGTTGTGATCTCTTCCTTGCATGCAGAAGACACGGATTATCATCGACCCTCCTCTCTTCCTGCCCTGTCTTAGTTTCCTATATCAGTGTGATACATAGGCTCCTTTCCAAGCTGGCCCCTGCCTACACATCCAGGCTTATGCTGAAATTCTTATTCCACATGGATCAACCATCTCAGATCATGGTTTCTTCATCTGAAAAGTGGGGATAATAGGTACCTTACACCCAGTAAAAATTAAAGGCATGGGAAGAATACAGGCCAGGGTTCGTTATTTCCATAAATTCATTCAGAAAGCTGTTTGGGGAATTTTCATTTTTTTCGTCACTCTTGAACAATATTTAGAAATTTCCCAAGGGCTTGATTTGGTCTAATCACACCTTGATTTAATGTACTTTAATTCTCTCCATTTTGCTTATGGCTCCTTCTTTCACACTCCGCAGAGACATGAGAAGACAACTCTACAGTTGTGTTCAGTTAAGTAACATTTCTTACTTTCTAAATTTATTCCATCCCTGGACCAAGAGCTGCCTAAGAACTCTGTGTGTTATCAGCCTCATTTTATAATTTTACAATTCTAGAAGCAAAGCTAAACATATCAAAAAGAAATAGGTGAAATTAATTTTAATGGTCTAACAATAAATAGGTCAACAATATTAATAATATCAACACAGACTCTAAAACGTATAAAATATTTTATGTCTTTGAAGTCTAGCACACGCTGTACATTCTGTATCACATCAAGTATATGGGACATTTATTTGTTTGTTTATTAGTTATTATTTATTCTTGTCATTTTGGGGATTCCTCATTGTCTAGACTTCATTTTCTTAGCTATCCGCCTTGGTGCTTATGTGATAAAAATAAAGATAATTTCTTTGAGGCTTACTTTGGTGTGTGTTTGTGTAATGTGTAATGTGGTGTGTGTGAATGTATTTGGTGTGGTATGTATGTGTGGTACAGGCAGGAGTAGGTGCCCTTGTGATGTCCCACGTGTTTACCTCTGGCCAGGTGACACTACTGTTTTGGATGACACTGTCCTGGAGAAGAGCCTAACCTGCTCTCCTCCACAGAGCGTATCTCAGTGGCTGATGCCTAAGAGGCACTTGTAAATGCTTTGTAAATGAATAAATAAAATCCAGAATATGAATAACTCACATCAAGTCAGTACATACAATAGTTTGCTGGGGTTATGGGACAAAGTTCTACAAACCGAGTGGTTTAACCTGAAGAGATGTATTATTGTCTTATAGTTTTGGAGAGTCAAAGACCAATATCCCATCAGGGTTGGTTCCTTCTGAGTCAGTGAGGGAGAATATAATCCCCAGCTTTTGGTGGCTTCTTGGCAAGAGGTGGGTTACTTGACTTCTTCTGCATCATGCCAGGATGTGTCTACATGTCACATGGTATTTGTGTATGTGGTCTAACTTCCTCCTTTTATAAGGACACTAGTCATGCTGGATAAGAAGCTGATTATGCGGCTATTTTCTTTGGATCGAAACATCCCCTCATGAAGGGATGAGGGAGGCTCATATGACTCAGGAAGCTATTGAAAATTACAAGGCTCTGAAAGCTCATAAAATTTGGGAGGCTCAGGAAGTTTAGAAAGTTACAAGATTCACAAGATCCCTCCCCAAATGTATAAAGACAGCAAATAACTGTTGGGGGAGAGAATCTGGAGCTGCTTACAAATTGGGCAGAGATCAGATCTCATGAGTAATCAGCCATGTTCCTGGCATAACCCCATGAAACTCATTGGTTCACCAAGCTAGACTTGGGGGGAAATCCTTGTTTTTTTTTTGGGGGGGGTCTGTCACTGGTGACTTATATTCTGGAGTGATTAGGTTTGCTTATATCTCCTTAAGAAAAGTCATACAATAGATGTCAGCTTTCCATTTACAAAACACCTATTCTGAACTCAGGCCACATCTCATACACTAAGTATTGATCAGTGGGTGGGAGGAAGCCCAGTCCATCCCATGATGATAAGTAAGGTACTCATGTTGATCCTTTCTTCGGGGCTCATGGCTGAATGGTGCAGAGCAGGGCTTCATTTCTGGTTGTTCGACTCTAAATTCAGCACATTCTTGAATCTTGCCATTTTGGGGATTCCTCATTGTCTAGACTTAATTCTCTAGGCTATCCATGACAAAGCTTATGTGAGGCTTACTTTGTTTATTGTGTGTGTGTGTGTGTGAATGTGTAATGTGGTGTGTGTGAACGTACGAGGTATGTCACGTGTGGTGTATGCATGTGCATGTGCCCTTGTGACACCAAGGTGCTCACCTCTGGCCACATGCACTCTCTGGTAGTGGCAGGAACAGAACTTGGGATGTCCTTCTCCATTGAATGGGCAACATCCTACTTGAGCTGGAGTTCTGAGCTTCCTCGAACAACCCTGCTTGAAGCCAAAGGCAAAGGTAGCGCTGGGGAGATGGTTCAGCAGTTAAAGGCCCTTGCTCTCAAAGCTTGCCAACCTAAGTTTGATTCCCTGCCCTCATGAAACCAGATGCCCAAAGTGACACATGTGTCTTGAGTGTATTTGTGGCATCAAGAGTCACTGGCCTAACCAGCCCATGCTCGTTCTCTCTCTCTCTCTCTGTCTCCCAAATCAATAAACATAATTCTTTACAAGGACAGAGAGAAAAAGAGTGAGGGAGGGAGAATGGGCACACCAGGTCATCTTTCTACTGCAGAAGAATTTCAGACGCATGCACCACATTGGCTTTCCATGGGAAGTGGGGATTGGAACCCGTGCTGTCAAGCTTTGCAAGCAAGAGCCTTTAACCACTGAGCAAACTGCAAAATCAAATAATTTTTCAAAGCAAAAGCAACCTTAAAATTATTGTACTGTAACTTTGACAGGGCTTTGGAACACACATGAAATATAAGGAGACAAAAATTCCCTTGAACTTGTCCCTGGTCATCTTTTGCTTCCTTGGATTGCCTTACTGTCTGGTCACCACTGGTTCTGGTTGCCTGCTGTGAGGAAAAGTAGCTGGAGGGAAAGAAGCTGTGTGGGAAAGTACAGTATTCTATGTGTGACAGTAGTAGCCAACTCTTTGAGGCCAAGTTTCCCAGGCCGAGCCAGATCTAGTCTAAGCCAATGCCCAGAATTCCCAGTGGTGCCCCTTGTTATTTTAGGAGGAACTGGTGTTTCCAAGCCTCTCAATATGATCCAACCAAATTCTCCACATCACAAAGAGAAGAATCTTTTGAAGGCTAGAATTTGGGATTTGCCAGTGACACAGGAATCGTGGTACGTTGCTGTGTCTGCAGATCCAGATGGAGGCCATGTGGTATGTGCCCTCCTGCACCACAGAGAAGAGTCACATAGCTCTGCCTCATGGGGGAAGAACATCTTATGCCAGCTGTTAAAAAGCACGTCCAGTGCCCCTGTTCAGATAAGCCCAGACCAGAGCTGAATTGGCCACAACCTAAGAACTTCTGTAGAGCTGGGAGAATTTATTAGTGAAAAATACTTTCCATGCTGATTATTCAATTTTTTCTTTTAAAGGTCAGGCTTTGTTAGATTGTGATTAAAGTTTCCACTTTTCCCCCCCCCCAAACGGGCTCTTGTCATGAGACTTGGAAAAGTTTTATTTCTCCTTTTCTCTGAAAAATTAATGAGCTCTGCAATTCCTTTCAGCTTCATAATTTTGGAAGTGGTAAGGTTGGTGTCTTTATTTTTAAGCAAATCCAACTGACATTGAACTTCATCTGCAGGTGTGGGTGCTTCAGAGAAGAATTTAAGGATGGGGGCCTAGAGTAATATGTCTTTCTTAATTACATCTCAAAGCTTTCTCTAAAGGCTCAGGTTGCATTAGAAACTCAGAATAGTATGTCTGTGGGTTCTCCCTGGATATGTTCCTACAGATGAAGTTTGGTGCAAGAGGCTTATTAATAGGTTATTTCATTTCTATGAAATAGGATGTACTGGCTGAGCCCTTGGACTAACCCAGAAGCAATGGCTGGAATGATGAAGAAACTGAAAAAGTTGTTTTTTTTTTAATATATATTTATTGTCCATATTGTGATACATTATTTAGTGGGCAAACCATGCGTTGTTATCCCGAATTCCCCAATTCCCCCCCTCCCCATCCCTGATCAGTTGTATATCCTCCTCTGTGGGCTGTCTGTATTAGTCCTTGTGGCAAGGTATCCTGTATATCTTAGTACTCATTCCAGTCTTCCTGGCCCAAGTGTTGTTTTTAATATAAATATTTTATTGGTGTAAATACAGAGTGATGGGTTTTAATTTGCATACATGTGTAACATACTTTGGGCATATTAAGCCTCCACCTTTTTTTTTCTTCCTCCCCCCTCTTATTTTCATTCATGCCCCAGTCTTTCTTGGAATTTCACATCCTATATATACACACATATATTTATAATTTTATGTGTGCATATATAATCTAAGATTCACAAATGTAACATTTATTTTTCCAATTATGATTTATTTCCCTTAAAAGGATGACCTTGATTTGCATTACTTTTTTTTTCCTAAAGGAACCAAAATAAGAACTAATACTTATAAGCATATAACAATTGTAGGATACATTTTCTTGTGTGTGCCTTTTAACTGGCCGTCTGCTGCTGGACTAACCAGAAGTACCTTTATCAGCCTTACCAGCCTCCCGCCTTCCTTAAGCCCACCTTGAAATGAGGTGGAACCTGAGAACTTACATTCTCAATCTGTCCTGTGACCTCACCAAAGTGGCTCATTTCCACTGGAGCTCCTTCTCAGGATGTTCAAATATGTACGTTCCCCTGGACCATTTCCTAGGCACTCACTGTCCAATCAGAAAATAGAAGTCAGCTTTTCCACTGTCGGAATTGCAAATGTAAAAGCTATGTCATAATGATGTTTCCGTTTTGAGATGGAAGAGAAGTAAATAACCCCTGAACACATATCACCTATCAGATTGTTTCTCCATCATTCTCTAATTCCATGCCTCACAAAAGCAAGATGCAGAGTGAACCGTCATTACCCTTATTTTTAAGTTGAAGAACATGAAGTTTAAAGAGATGAAGCCTTAGCAAATGACCACCCTACAGAGCTCATCTCGCTCTTATTTCTGACATCTTATCCAGCTGCTTTGTCAGTGCTAATCCCAGTGTGTGGTTAGTCTAAGTAAATGAGGAAAAGGTACCTGTACCTGGCTGTCCTCTCAGTAGGGCATCCTGGCTGCACCTTTCCACGTAGTTGAATAAATTACAACTTGGACCCTTTATTCCAAAAGGAAGCAAGGGGAAAGAGAAGAAATACCCTAACGAGCTAGATGCTATCTTGTGTGTCTTAGCATATTCCCTATTTTAATAACATGTGGTGTTGGAAATCCTTTTCGACAAGCATGTTGAGGCTCAGAGAGATTCCTTTCCCCCATCTTATACAAAGCTAGTTGGAGAGGCAGGCGCTGGCACTTCTTTGTATACAGGGTACCTCCTGACAATATGGAAATTATGTGTATGGACCAGAAAGATGGCTCAGTGGAAAAGGCACTTCAGCTGATGCACAAAGGTGCACAAAGCTGAGTGCCCAAATTCAGAACCCGAGAACCCCTATGGAAGCTGGAAGCCATGCTGGGCTCCTGTAATCTCAGCATCCCCATGGCAAGATAAGAGGTGGAGACGAAAGAATTTCCAGGAAGCCTAAAGTCTAGCTAGCCTAGTGAGCAATGAGAAACCCTTACTTAAAATGAGGCAGAGCTGTATGTAGCTCAGTTGGAAGACTGTCTGCCTAACATGCACAAAACCTATGCTTTGATTTCCAGGATGGTGTAAACCAGGCATGTGGAAATCCTAGCATTCAGCAGGTGGAGATAGGAGGATCCAAAGTTCAAGGTCACCCTTGTCTATGTATGAAGTTCATAGCCTTGGATCCATAGACCTTGCCTCCAAAACAAACAAATATAAAAGGGGACTTGAGAAAATCTTGGAACATGTCCCCGTTTCCCTCCTCTATGTCCCTTACCCACTGGGGTCCTTCCTCCGTGCACTTACTGTGTACTTCCTCATATATTCTGTGATTCTGTAAAGGTTGAATAGATAGGAAGCAAATAAACAATTTTAAAATAAAAATGAGGTTTAAGGCAAGGACTGAAACTAACAAGTTGTTTTCTGACCAACACACACACACACACACACACACACACACACACACACACACACACACACACACACAGACTGTGGCATGCGTGTCTTCACTCATCCACATGAACACACATATACATATAAGAATCCAGTGGAAAAAAATCTCTACATTACTGAGGGGTATGGGCACCTCACAATACTGAATATCTTAATAGTTGAAGTGAGATTCCACTGGGAACCAAGAATGTAGGTGTAGGAGTAAACAGGCAATGGTAGGCTAGTCCTGTTCAGATAGCTAGACCACACAGAGAACTGTGATTATACGGAGCCTGGTTGGATCTGAACATAGGATTTTTAATTGTTTCTCAAACTCATTCATTGCTATTTATTTATTTAATGTTGGGAATTGGGAACAGCAGGACTTCTTGTCAATGTAAGACCGCCAAGCAGATGTACCACTTTTTGCATCTGGTTTTACATGGGTCTTAGGGACTAGAACCTGGGCTGGTAGGCTTTGCAAGCAAGTGCCTTTACCCACTGAACCATCTCCCCAGCCTGCTTTCACTGTTATAAATGTGGTATTTTCATGCTTGTTCATTTAATTCAATGTAGCATTTACTCCAACTAACCTGGAATGACATATTGATGGTTTTTGTAAGTTCACTAAACATATAAGCCATTTTATCATGATTCTTGTTCAGGTTTTATGTCTACCCATGTTCAGGACCTGTTATATCTACCTGTCATTAGTTCCTGTGTGCAAATCGCCCAGAGAAAGTGCTCCTGGTATTTTCTATCATCTCCTTCTCATGTTTTTAACTTTGGTTCCCCAACTTGAAGAACAGATGCTACAATTTAAAATCCAATTGTTTTTAAATGTTATAATTCTCTTCTGAAGCTTCATTTCACCTGAGGAAACATGTTTAGAATGTCAGAACAGGGAAAAAAGCAAGAACTAGTCCTAATTCTTGATCTGTCAACAGCACCCTTCTTGTGTTGGTATGACTGAGCAATAAGGATTTCTTCCAAAAAATTTCCCCATTTGTTAATAAATATGTAATTCTTTCCATATAAAATTACATATATGGAAATTATCTATGGTGCATATATATGTATCTATAACAATTCATTTAAAAGTTACTTCTGCTGTTGTGATTTTTTGAAAAAAATAGAAATCAATGTTAGTTTCCCTGGTGAAGATTCTTATCACAATATGCTCTGAGATATGCACTAACAGCAGATAATATGCAGAGCTATTTCTTCTATAATATGCCATCTGGAAAAAAACAACAATTTGTGGAATGTGTATCTGATTGAGTGTGTTATCCTAGGTAGATGATGATGGGAATGTTGTCATCAAAGTAGTGTTCTTGAAGGAAACAATGGAAAGAGATCTTTAGAATGGTTTTCGGTCAAAGTTTCTGGTCACGGCTTCATGTATTTTAAAATTAGAGGAACTAAACTAAATCCATAAGGTTGTTTCCATATGTTGGATAAAATGCAGGAAAAATAAGAGAGAGGAGACTTGAATCTTAATATCAAAAAACACTACTCCTCAGAGTTAGCCTTAAATAAACCTCTAATGACCAGCTTTATCCATAGTCCATATTATTCTTTGCACCTCACTAACAGGCCAGCTTGTATTTCCTCTCGTACTTAAACCAATGGCCTTTCACAGGATGCCCCTCTGCTTAGATGAGAGCCAGCTCCCTGGCTCCAGGGCCTCAGTATCGCCACAGGTAATACTTCAGCCTGTTGAGGAGTAGAGAAAGGTCCCACACTAGATGCTACATAGCATTATGGACATTTTCTTCCATGTCCTTACATTTATAATCCTCCTTATTGGCAACACCGTGAGTAATTAATCAATGAGAGACACTTAGCCTGTACATTCCCTAAGTGCCTACCACAGTCTGCCACTTAGAAGGGACCCATAAATATCTTCTGAATGAATTAATAACTTGTCTTTAAAGTGGTGGTGGCTTGATCTACCATCCTCTCTTCACCTCTGGCTTCCGTCAGCAGCAGTAACTTGGCTGGCTGCTGCCATGGTTTCCTGGCTTCTTTCAAGCTCAGTGACTGGAATTCTGAGATGATCCCGGGCTGTGTGGGATCAAAGTCTTGGGGAAGTAGAACAACTAATTCCTTAATGAGTATTATCAGAGTGACTTCAAAAAATGTCTATATTGCAAAGACTGTAAAAGAGCTCAGAGAATGATACAGCCTGGATGCCAGAAAGATTCCATCTTTTTTTAAAAAATTTTTTTATTTTAATTTTAGGTTTTTATTGTCCATAGTGAGTTACATTATTTAAATGGCAAACAATGAGTTGTTATCCCCAGTTCCCTAATACCCCTCTTCCCCATCCCCAATTCGCTGGGTATCCTCCTCCGAGGGCCATCTGGGGTATCAGTCCTTGTGGCAAGGGATCATGGATAGCCTAGAATTCAGCCCGGTTCTCCCAGTCCTAGTATGTTGTTACTGAGGGGAGCCGTGACTCTGGACATTCTCCTCCACCACGGCTCTCACAGTCTTTCCACCCCCTCTTCCGCTCAGTTCCCTGAGTCTTGGTGGGTGACTATTAAGTCTATTAATATTATTGTTGAGAATCTGGGGGTCTTTGTGTCGAAAATCATTGGTGTCTATCTCACTGGCTTATCCTGTGTTGACTGAATGGCTGTGGCTGTGGGTCCCTTGTTCATCCCGTCATTCTCTGTGGGGTTCCATATGGATCCTCCACTATATGACTGTGGTGGCTCATCTCTTGCCAGGATCTCAGCTCTCAGCCTACGGTCGGTTGGTAGGGTTAGATGGGCCACAGCTCTCTTGCTGCATTCTGAAAGATAAAAACACAATCTCTATCAGAGGGTGAGATCGGTATAGGTTAACTGAGATACACATTTCTGAATTAACTAGATTCTATTTTTAGTAGCCTCTTCTTCAATCGCTCACTTAATGCAACACTCCTTGGGGGCCCAAGAGTCCGGCTCCCATTGCATATCACCTAAAAGTCCCCAGTTCCAGTTAAGGGCTCTCCCTCACTAAGTGGAATATTTGGCCAAATTTAAAAGCTGTTGATTGCCTTCCCCAGGCTTTGGCTCCTCCATTGCACAACTGCTCCTTTCTTAGTTCACTGTTCTTTCCTAGTAGGAAGTGTGGTCAGCCTACTCACAGCAGCAGACTGTGTTTCATGCCAGTGGTCTCTGTTTACTCCAGTGTTATTGATCAGCTTCCCCTGGCAGCTTGTGCAGTGCCTTCCAGCACTACACTAACTACCATCTTGGGGCTGGTTACCATTCTGGAACTCTGAGGGTCTCTTGATGCTGTTTGATGGCTTTCTGTGGTAGATTCCATCTTTTGTCTGACTTTAACAACCTCTGCTTCTACCGCCTCACAGGTATTTCTAGTGGATCATCAGGAGTGTGC
Organism: Zapus hudsonius; assembly: GCA_004024765.1. NCBI lineage: Eukaryota > Metazoa > Chordata > Mammalia > Rodentia > Dipodidae > Zapus > Zapus hudsonius. The sequence goes on from PVHP010019124.1 coordinate 23,602, forward strand.
CCAAAGAGAACAGAATGACTAGAATTTTAAAAACTGAGAATTAGGAAAGGTCTTAGAAGGTAGCCTAAACATTTTTTCACCCCATTTGGAAAACTATAGAAAGATAATGATTTGCCCGTGGTCTCTAGGCTTGGTGAGAGGGTCAGCCTGGAACGAATCCTTCTTTCTACCCCTTTTCCCGCTGCTCGAAGTGCAGATGATCTCTGCTACTCTCCAGGATCGGTCAATATAAGCATATGTGGGGGATCTAGAAGCAGGTAAACTGGGAAAAATAAATAAATAAAAGTTGGGATAAGGTTTCAGGACCTCCTGTCATTTTACAGAATGTCTAAACTGTCTTTGGATTGCAGATTATTCATACTCTCAACCAAGCCATTGCACATTCATGAACAGTATTTTTAACTCCAAGTCTTATGCTTTACAGTCTGATGTCATGGAAGTACAACATTAACAATGGGAATTCTTATGTTGTATTGACTGCTTCCTACAAAGAGTTCTAAGCTCTATACAGCAATTACTTAACAATCACTGTCAGCTTTTCACAAACATTGCCATTGAGTTTCACACATTTGGAGAGGGACACCCAGTAAATGTAAATGCTATACTCTAAATCTCATAGATCCTAAGTAGGAGGGTCAAAGTTTGAACCTGACAGTGGTTTCAGAGTCCATGCTAACTTGATTTTGAGAAAATTTTCTATGTAAAGTGAACGTTGTTTATATATTCATTCATTTATAAATTAACTTTACCAAAAGGGTTTCAGGTACCTTATGGATACCAGACACTATACAGTATAGACAGTATATCACATGTAAAATCTATGAATGTTGTAGTCAGCTTTTGAGTTGCTGTGCAGAAAGAATCCAAGCAAAAACGTCTTGTGGAGGAATGGGTTTATTAGGCTTACAGACTCGAGGGGAGACTCCATCAGGGAAAATGATGGCAGGAGCAGAGGGTGGACATCACCTCCACCACAGTACTGCAAACAATGCCAGGAAGGTGTGCCAAACACTGGCAAGGGAAGCTGGCTTATAACCCCATAAGCCCGCCCCTGATAACACAGCTCTAGTGAGGTTCTGATACCCAGACTGCCATCAGCTAAGGATCAATCATTCAGAACACATTCATTTGTTTGTGGGGGACACCTGGATCAAACCATGACAATGAATTCTACAAAGATATAAAGAGGAAGAAATACCAACAGATTGAGTCATTCTCCACATTCCCTTGAACACTTTACTAAAGGTGACTTAATATGGGGTTCTTGCTGTGCTATTAACCAAGTGAGATGGTAATGAGGGAGTGAAGGAAGGGAAAAGAGAAAGAGAGGGAGAGAGAGAGAAAGGAAGAAATAAAGTGATGAGGAGGAAAGAAAGAATGAAGGATGGGAGGAAGGGGGAAAAGGACATAAGGAAAGAAAGAAGAGAATATATGAAAACGAAAAACAAAAGCACCTGGAAAACTTCTCTCTGAGTCAGAATTTGGAAATAAGTATTTCCAAGTAAAATTAATTCTGTGAGACAGAAGTGTGTGATCTGCTATACCAAGAAATTAAATTAAACAACAAAATTAAAATGAGTGGGTCAGAGGAGGTATTGTCCAACCCTTTAAAAAATAGAACCTAATTTTCTATTCATCTTCAAGATATGATTTCAGCAATTTCAGAGAAAAGTCTGGTTTTACACAGCCTTTTATTCTCTTTTATGTTCTCTCTTCTTTTCTTCTTTTAATCACATAATTTCAGCCACATTGGGGGAACATGGCCAGTTATGAGCTCAGAGGTCTTTTGTCCTTGGCAAGATATTTGGCTTTCTGAAGGTACAGAGTCTATTATCACTTTGGGGACATGTCTGGCATTCATGATGAGAGTTCCCGATCTGCAAGTTTCAGACAGACACAGGCGCCTCCATGGTCGGGGCATCACTTCTCTTTCTTTCTTTTACCTTTCAGTTTTCTTTTTTGAGGTAATATCTCTAGCCCAAGCTGACCTGAAACTCTGTAGCCCTAAGGTGGATTCAAACTCAGAGATCCTCCTGAGTGCTGGGATGAAAGGTGTGTGCATTAAAGGTCTGTCCTGTATTAATCGAAGATAAGGAGACCACTTTGTCTGTTCAGCTCTGTGACAGGCACTGTCATGGATAAAATCTTCATCTCCATTCCTCATGGAGCATGCTGGGTTAAACAAATAATCTCACAATTAAGACTCAAGGAACATTTCCCCTGTGGGTGTCTCTGCCCAAATTTCCCTTTTGTATAAGGACACCAGTCCTGAGAGGTTAATCCTGTTCCAGTGTGACCTCATCTCAGCTAGTGACAGCTCTGGTTTCATGGTTGTTATAAAATGGCATATGCTGGGGTTCCAGGGGTTGGGACTTCAGCCAAGGACAGGAGAGAGACACGTCAGCTCACAGCACTAAGTACGTTGGGTATGTTCTGTTTCTTCTGTGCCATGAGTAACTCTTTCCTATGTCCATTGCCTTTGAGTTATCAGATTTTAGTGAATGAGAAGCACTGTGTGGATCAGAGGTGGAGAAAAGGGAATGTCTTTCCCCTAATTCTTACCCTGGAGATTCATCCTGACCTAAAATTTAGAAGAAATCTCCCAAAGTTTGCTTTTCATGCTATTATTTTAAACGCATGAGACTTCTCTACATTAAATGTTATATTTGTATATGTTCTGAGGTAGAAATCCATTTACTATTTTTTATATATGACCACCAGTTGATCCCATTATTCTTTCTGCACTTCTTCCCTATTGGTTTTAAATATTATTGCAACTACAATATACTGGTTTGATGTCTTTTGTTTTACTTGCTCTTGTCTCTCTTGATATCTCAAATAAAGTATTTTTTTTAAAAAAAGAAATTTGGGTAAAGACCATTTGATTGAGGTCTGATGGAAATGAGAAACATGTTATTTGGTAAGAGAGAAAACTTTTTCTGAAGCGATTTCTGGGCTGTGTCTGAACAGCTTCTTGATAATGGTAAGTAGGGAGGGAGCCATGAAGCCAATGAACCATCTCAGCTGACCCTAGGAACAGAGGTAGGACTTTGCCCACTCTGACACTGGAACTAGAGGTAACAGAGAAAATAGATGCGAAGGAAGACCATTAAACTCTTTAAACTTGATAAGATAGGATGATAGAACTAGTTGCCTATGGATGTGTGTTCTTCAAGAAGAAAGACAAGTGACCCCAAGGATGAGTTGGTAATCAAGACGTGCCACCTTCATTTCATCAAGCTAGATAGCCTCTGCTCTTAACTGTGGGGACAGGAGGCCTGGTCAGCCTTGGAAAAACACAGGCTTTGAGGGTATAGCCAAGATCAGCAGGGCCTTGGAGACATGACCCTCCAGTTTGGCAGAACGATACGATTGGACTTCTACTCTAGTAAGACCAGAAGTCCAGAGTGGAGGATGCTTGAGTTTTAAGATTTAATGTAGTTTGCCTTGATGCGTTTTGGGCCTGCTCAGGATCCATCATCCCTTTTTGCCTGTCACTTCTGTTTGTTACTTATTTGGGAAGCATAATTTACCTGATATAACCGATTCAGAAATGGAGGGAAATGTGACTCAAAATGACTCAATGAACCTCTTCTGAGGAGGAGAAACTGAAATGTAATAGCCTCTCACAGGCCCCTATGTTAATGTCATCACATTGGACTAAGTATTCCATATGTGGATCTGAAGAAGACACAAAAGATTCAGTCTACATTTCTTTCCTGATACCTCTGTGTATGCATGTACACCTGCTTTTTAAATCATTATTGGGAATATAATATATCTCCATGCTTTTCAAAGTTGGTTGGAAGAATCCCGGCATTTCCTGAAAACTGCTTAGGGGCTATACAGGTGAAAGGTATTTGGTGTATCTCTAAAGTATTTGCCTGTCATTATTTTCATATTTGTACTGTAAGTACAAAAACAGTGGTGAATAAAGTTGCTAGTATATTAGTATGGATGAAAGCCAAGACACCAAAATGTACTCATAATGACTAGTCTTCATTGCCCTAGAGTCACAGTTTTTGTAAGAATGTTCTTAATAAAGGAAACAATTGCTTAATTTACTAAATTTTATCTTTTGGATATACATCTTTATATAATGTTGCAAAAGAAAATGAGAATTAAATGTGAAGCACTTGATGAATATAAAAGCAGGGTGATTTTCTCAAAGAAAACTAACTCCATATTCATAGACTATCATATCTGCATGAAAAACATAGCTGGTAAAACAAAGAATATTCAGATGTGGAGAGCTGGGTGACGAGTCTGATCACAATCATCAAGTGAAGCTTCATGTCAGGGAAGAGAGCTTGTAATGTTTGTTGACGGAGATAACATTGAAACACTCAAGACAAAATAAAATGGTGGAAAAAAAATCTATCTGCCCTTCTAACTATGGCATCTTCCCACATTTACTGACATTTCTGATGAGTTAAGTGGTGTGTTAATAATGTAATTTCTCAATATTACACGATAAAACATGTCAACATTTAAATGATTTGCATAATTAAGTGAACCAAATGAATGATGCAAGTACTACAATATCATGCATGGGTAAATGATTAGGTAAAAGTATCAATTATTCCAATAGGGTTTTAATGTAACAGGGTAAGAAATTCATTTCTATGGTTTCATTTTCCACACAGCAAATAACCTTAAAAGAAGCAAAAATGTTTACTTTCCAATTTTGTAATATTAGAGAAGAAATTCCACATTTATTTTGGAAAAGCTTACAGCCAAGTCAGTCATGCTTGGTATCTGAGGGGGTTTGATTCCCTTGGTGGATACCTCAAGCTCTGTTATTCTAGTGTTAGATATAAAATAGTACACTATTTTCCTTCAATCTACAAGCACCTTTTAATATACTTTAAATTCAAATTACTTATAATGCCTAACACACTATTAATGCAATATTGATAGTTGTAATACAGTAGTGCTGATGAAAAAAAGTTAATGCACATGACAGAATAAACATAATTGACTTCCCCCAAAAAAATTCTACCCATGGTTGGCTGATTCTACAAATGTGAACCCCACTGTTACAGAGAATGGCCTTTCCCAAGTCACTCTGCCTTTCCCAAGTCACATCTCTTTGAAGGCAAATTTTCTTCAAGTGATTTAAGCAAAATGGCATATCTCAGCAGATTAAATGCAGAAACAGATATGAAAGTCCAACATTTTTACCATACCAACATTAAAAGATTTAAAAGGAGCTGAAGAGATGGCTTAGCAGTTAAGGCACTTACTTGCCTGCTAAGCCTAAGGACCAGAGTTCAACTCCCCAATAACCATGTTAAGCCAGATACACAAGGGGGCATATGTGTTTGGAGTTCTTATGCAGTGGCTGAAGCCCTAGTATGCCCATATTCTTTCTATCTGCCTCTCTCTCTCTCTCTCTCTCTCTCTCTCTCTCTCTCTCTCTCTCTCTCTCTCTCTCTCTCAAATAAATAAATAAAACATAAAAAAAGATTTGAAAGATTTGAAACAGTGACACCCAAACTCACTGCTTTTCTTTAGTTAAAAAAGTGTTGTCATATTTCATTTAAATTTTCCTATTTATTACAGTTAGTAAATGTATCATTATTCTTTTTAAATGTATTGATAACTTAAAAATCTTTTATGTTGATGTCCCATGTGGTAAATTTCAATAAATATAATCCACAGAAAAAAAAAGTCTTTCGTAATCCTTATTAATTATTAAAAGGTGAAAGAGTCCCAAGACCAAAATATGTTATATATAGTTGAAGAATGTGAGTTCTGGAAAATAATAGCCCAGGTCCAAATTCTTGCATACCCCTTTCTAGTTAAATAACTTTTGGGAATTTATTTAACCTTACTGGATTATTTAAACTCCCTGTGCTTCAGTTTCCACATCTGCCAAAATGAAATTAGCAGGGGTGTTGTGTGTGTTAAGCATAATAAATGTAAGATGCCTTCATTTTGCCCTGCACATCATAATAATCATGTGGTTGCTGTTATAGTCATGATAGTAATGACCTTATCATCTTTATTTAGATTTGACTGACACTGTTTATCCCTGAACAGTTATTACCTATTCCATTCAGTAGGGAACAAAAGTCATGAGCCGGTGATGAGTCCCCCTCACCATTCAAGGGGATGTGTGTGAGCATCCTCATTCTTTGTGCTTGCCCTCCTTGAGCCAAGTGGCTGCAGGGTCCTCCTCATTCTGTCTTTTCCATCTGGCCTCCCAGACTGGTGACTGTGTCTACCTTCCCTGCTGTTCAAAACCACAAGCCAGTGCCAGCCCGTGTCTCCATGCCTGCTGCACCCAATGGAGAGTTTCAGATTTGTGTCTTGCTTCTGTCCATGTCTGCCATCCTCTTTTCTGGTGTCACCATCCCGAGTTGTGAGTCCTTCTCATGGTGTGTTTCAGAGTAGCCCGTTTTATCTAGCTCATCGATGAATGATTTTGAATTTCATCTAATACCTATTATCTCTTGTCACTTTGGGCCATATTCAAGAAGAAAATTTAAGGTAAATAAAACTCTAATAGGCATACAAGAATAGACATCTGTTTAATATTGGCAAATTCTGACTTAGCCTAGATCATTGCATTTGTATTTGCACTTGGTATTGAAGGGAGGGCTTTAAGCTTCCTCTTCAGGCTCTCTTCCACTGAGCTGTATCCCTGGCCCATACATCATTTTCATTCTGTCTCTGTTTTGAATTGCAAAAAGAAAACATAGAAGAGTAATAGAAAGCCTTTTTTTCTTATTAAATTATGCGTGTGGCTTGCTTCTGGGCTCTCAGTGAACTGAGGGTAACAGATGACCTAAGCTGGTTTCACAATGATATACCATTGTGCCCTGGTGTAATCACACGTGCTCTATGGAAACGGAAAAGCATAACAAACATTTTCCTCCAAAGATTTTGCTTTGGGGAATTTTTCTTAGTTCTCATTCCAAGGTCACCAACTGTGAGCTCCACATTAGAGGTATCCTTTGCTTTCCGAGGGATCAAATCTCTCCTCCTACCCCAGCCATGTCTCAACCCACAAGATAATGTATGGACAATAAAAAAAAAAAAGGTCTCAGTACCATTTTTTTTTTCAAAAAAGGAAAAGTTGAATTGGCTAAGAAACTTATTTAATCATAATATCTTTACTTGATTCCACATATTTGCTTATTTCGGGTGTTTTAGTCTTGACAAATATGGTTTTAATTTTGAATACTACCTGTTTTAAAATTATTTTCCACTAAACCAAAAAAGAAAGAAAGAAAGAAAGAAAAGTAATCGGTTCCAGATTCCACACAACTTCAAGAAACATGAGATATTTCCGAGCCCTAGAGGATAATGAAATGGGAGGAAAGCTTCAAAGCAAGAATCAGCACCCGTCACTCCTACAAGAAGTACTCAGTTTCACATGTTGGCTATCTTTCTAACATAAGAGAGGTCAGTCTTACTCAACCATAGAAACAGGTGAGCAATGGATAGTTAACAGAACACTTTCCACTCATATTTGGGCTGGTTTCCTTTCTAACAAACCTATAAGTGGAATGTTAATTTTTATTCTTTTATACTGAATGGAAGACTAGGTGCCAAGTTGTATATCTAGCCTGTTGTTTTAATGACTGCTCTCTTCATTTTGCAGCAATACATGGGTAAGGGGCTTCAGATGTGAGGAGGAGGGGGCAGATAGGGCTGTGGGTGTCTTGCTTTTAAAGTTCATTTGGGAACCAAGACGAGGCTGCCAATTAGGTAAGTCTGGATTTGATTACTTAAATATGAACCAATGTCAAATATCCATAGATATAAGTCTGAATATCAACCCCACTGTGAGGTGTGAAAACACTTCACATAGATGAAAAAGAATATTTTCCTGCTAGGCAAAATCACTTAACTGTTGGGAGGCACTTGCTCAAATATTTCTTTGTAAGATTTCAACCAGAGCTAGAATGTTGGCTTTCCCTGATTCAAAAGTGATCTGCCACATGCTTTCTGGGAGGGAGGTCTGAACTCTGTGTGTGTAGGGGGCACGTGTGTGCCTTAGCCCCCATGAGAAGGTGAGAGGACCACCTTGTCTTAAGACAGTCTCTTCTGCTGTTTGCCACTGAGAACCTCCATAGGTTGGTTCTTGAACTCTGGGTTCTCTTGGCTTTACCTCCCATTGCCTTGGACACATTAGAATTATAGATGCTTGTGCTGCTTGCATTCAGTTTTATGCGGATTCTGGTGCTCCAAAGTCCAGACTTCAGGGTAATTTGACAGCCCATTTAAGCAAAGAGCCAGCTTCTCAGTCATGGAGTATCTTTGGAAGGCTGTGTGTGTGTGTGTGTGTGTGTGTGTGTGTGTGTGTGTGTGTGTGTGTGTATCTGTACTGAATCACAAATGTATGCAGATATTCATTCCTGGAGCCCAGAGAATTATATTATAATGTATCATATTAAGAGTCATCTTCCTTTTGCTCATTTGTTTAGTTCCTTGAGACAATGTCTCTCACTCATCCTGAAGCTGCCATGTTCACTCTTTATTTCAGTCAGTAATCCGCAGCAATTCTCTGGTCTGCACCCTTATCAGGGCTGGGTTTAGACATTTGCATGGTCTTGCCCAGCTTAAAATCATTTTTTTAAATGAGTCTAAGTCTGCCAATGTAAGCCAAATTGGCCTTGAATTTAGGATCCCTCTGCCTCAGCCTACTCAATAGCAAGTAGCTGGGATATGTATATGCCACTGAGCCAAGTAGAATTCTTAGGTTTAAATATAAGTCAAACCTATGTTTTATTATTTATCTCTTCATTTTTGTGGTGATGTAGATTGGAT